>JAQIXS010001680.1:0-27786 GCA_034700785.1 Rossiulus vilnensis | reverse complement strand
TCAAGTGAATTAACATTCAGTCCAAGAGTTATTTAAAGGTTGGACTGAATACAGGGTGCAGCTGTCCACAGAAACAATCAGTATGGTTAGTGATACCAGTATTACACAGTGGTTTTTGGGACTACTAATAAATGACACCCTGTAAAGAATATACATTTTAGCTAGTGTGGTTTTGTTGGTGTGACCATCTTTGGTCGTATAGTTATTTGGACTATTAGTGCAGGAGATAAAAAATAAGTCATTTGATGTCCTTGAAAAAGTCAACATGGGGGGTTTCAACTTTAGTTTTATAATTTTAAACTTTCCTGCAATGCAAGTTCCGCAGTTTATTCAATTTATTATTTTTTATATAAATAAACAGGGCATTTCAAAACTATAAAAAGTATCTCAGACCCTAGTGGACGACTAATGCTCCACGGATAAAAACAAATTAAGCAATTATAATGAGTATTTTAAGCTAAAATATGGAAGTAATTTTTTGCATGAGGGACATCATATTGGCTCGGCCTTTAATGACTCTGGTCAAAGACCTTTAATTAATAATAAAATATGTATGTTTTGAAAATCATCGTTACAATGGTTGACAATGCGATTTTTAATAAGGTTTTGCCAAGGCCTAGGAAAAGTCTTGGATTATGTTGATTATGAAAATGTTTCGTAGGCTAAGTGGGTTTTAAGTTCGTTTCTTTGTCAGTGGCCGTAATTTGCTCTGCTGTAACGGTTAAATGTCGGTTAATTAATGTTTCATTGATCCACAGAGAAAAAAAAAGCATTTCTCCTTAATTATTGATTGAGCTGGAAGCTCACGGCTGTGGCTTAATCAAACATTAAACGTAATTTATCTCCAACATGAGTGACTGAATATCTGTCCTGATTTCTCTTTTCAAAGATCGGAATCCAAGATTGGCAGCCGCATAACGAGAATTATCTCTTCAATTAACCTAGATATCTGGTTGTTTTTATCCACCGAGTAACTTTTACCAAAGGAATTACATTTGGACGAAACCTTTTCAGGAAAATCCGGGAAAAAATAACATCGATAAGTTTTAAAAAAAATATTTCTTTTGTTAGAAGACCTTGGGCTGTTACAGAATAAGGACGTTCATGGGGGGATGAGGAGTCCTTGATAAGCAGGGATTCCCTTGGATCCTTATCATAAAATGTATCCTGCGTTGCTTCTTCTCCTTTGATATCGAGCACAATATGAAGCACAATTACTAACCCCCTTATTAACAATGTGCCAATTTCATTCGGTAGAACCATTTCATTCTTGTCAGAATCGATATCCTGCTGGTTTATCGATCAGGCCCTAAATTGTTAAGATTCCTTGAGAATGATCAATTATTAGTGAAATGGATCTCAAGACTTAGCCAAGACTTAAGACCACGAATTTGAATTCCGATGCATATCATACCTCGCTATACCACGCTCTTTATACGGCGTTTCGCAACAACGGCCTTTGTGTTTCATGTCCATGTTTATGTTACGGCCATGTTTATGTTTGGACCAGCAGTAGCGAGAGATAAACTCTCATGTTTCCTAGATTTTCAGCTCATAATAAGTATTATTTATAAGTGAGCTAGTCAGACAAATTGGCTTCCCATGCATGGGGAAGCATTTAAATACCAAAGCCTTAATAGCTGGAAAATCCCCACGCGCTATTGTTTAGGGGGATTAATAATCCACTTCGGCACCCCATAACCTAAAAACCAAAAGGTGTTACACACATTTCCGAAATGATTTCCTAACAGGTGGTCAAAACTGAACTTGCCGGAGAAAACGATTTGCCCCCTCGCAACCAGGCGTGGGAATTTTTTCTCGGGGAACCCAATAAGTCTCGCATTATTATGATGTTATTTCGCATGACAATGGATTCGGCTTCCGACCCTTCAATTACCAGGCCGATTACGGGTCAAACAATATCGGGCATGGAGAAATCAAAGATTGATATTTTTTTTAAAAACTGTGGCATGGAAATCGACCCGGATTAAAGAAGATATTAGACGGATTCAAACAACCAAATTTCGCATTGGTCGTGGTGGTGATCTTCCAAGCATCTTCGCATTGCTAGCCCAGGTGGAAAAAGTAAATATGGGCCGTATATGGACGTATATGACTTCCATATACATGTCTAGTCAGACCAGAAATTGGTCAAAAATAAACCTATAATTCCTTATGTGTCCATTCATATCCATATGCATGTATGCCTTATACTGCTTAAGATATTTACAGATATGGTCATACCTATGGCGTTATGTCCATACCTGAAAAATAAAATGCAGTAACTTATATTAAGGTTGGAATTTTATTTATATTAGCACGAAACGAACTCATTAGAGTGAGCAGTGATGAGATTCAAGAATCCCTACCAAAATTCGATTCTCAACTTCACTGACTTTTCCAGGTTTTTGGGAATTTTTTTTCTGAATTTATCAAAAGGGTTTTATAGAATAAAATGAAAACTAAATTAATCAATTACAAATATATTTATTTATTATTTCAAAACTTTAAATTATGCTACATGGAAAGTAAGGGAATCCCCTTATTTTAGCAGGATTAAGGCTAGCATTTTAGCTCATGAAAATTTCTCTGACTTTTCCAAGGTGTTTCTTCTTTTCTGACAATTGCAGGCTGTTCATTCTTCCCTAACAAATTCAGGTTGTTCATTCATTTCTGATAATTCCAGCTTGTTCCTTTCTCCCTGAGAATTCCAGGCTGTTCCTTCTGCTCGTTCTTCCCTGAAAATTCCAGGTTTCCCAGGTCAGTGGAAACCCTGGAGATTGCCCTTAGTGGAAAATCAAATGGGTTTTCACGTATGGCGAAGTCAAGTCTGAAGTTGCCATGTGAGGCACTGTCAACTGTCAAAATATTGCTAAGTATGGACTTACACTAGTCCATATATGGCTAATTATGGCATATATAACCATCCAAATGCATTACCTTCTGATTCTGTTCTGATTTCTGATTGTGACTATTCTTGGCGGAACGAATGATGACACTTACGTTGGATGGCTTTAATTAGTTGTATGTCTCACATAAATGGTACCTTGCTCGATCAGCTGCTCATTTGCAGGTATGCAGAAGTAGCTCTAAAGATATTTGGATGAGCAACAAACACTTCCTTCTCCATGTTTACTAACCATGACTCTTTGGCACATTGGCACAAACGCTTCCACTGATGGACTGAAGGTTCATCCACAATTGAAATGTTGACCACAAAAGTGCCTGGTACTTGTACTTGTATCAGACACATCCTGTGCTAAGCATCTGCGCCCCACTTGATTCCATCTATTGTTCCTGAGGTTCGTTTCATGGATGAAAGAAATGCTGCATTTGGTACTATCGTGCCGACCACCATTATCCCTCCCAGACGCCATTCTGGTAATAATTACACTTCTCTTGTATTACAATTTTCCCAGCGGAATAAATCCCAATAATGCGTTAATTATTGTCGTCATGAAAGCAATTCCCATCATTGCATTAAAGCGGAATAAACAAAAAATAGGAACCTTGTACGAGCAGACCTTGTAACGTCTGGAATTAATAATAACAACATGTGTTTAATTGGAAACAAGACGTTTGGTTTATGCCAGGCACTCATTTTTACAATCGGAATGTTGTCAACAATTGCCGTAGCACAATTTATTTGGGGTGAGGCAAAAATTAATGTCTTTCATTCGGAGCTCAACCTTGGTTACATACGGGAAATAAGTTGGACATGTCTTAACCGCTATATTTAGACAAAACGGTACATTCTCAGGTATTTTTATTACAAAATTTACATGCCTTGATTTTAGTATTTTAGGTTTCACCCATATCCCGAAGAACAAACCGTATTTAATAGGGCATTCTTCAAATTTTCGTAGCCAAGGAAATATGTATTCACAGCCCATTTTTGTACTTTCGATATATTTTTCGTATGCTGGAATTTTAAATTGCATTCCTATGCATTTTTTAAAATTATATTTAATTTTTAAATACAAGTTGCATGGTTCTGTGACAAAATATCGTGGCCTGTGAACGTTCGTGTGGCCTTGAAGATTTTAATCCAAAAATCATTCGTTTAAATTCCAGTCCACGTCTATCCTGAAAATGATTTTATGAACATTTTGAGATAGCCACATTTCTGATGTAAATTCACTGTGCCAGAGCTTTTGTGGGATAAAATCATGAATGGGTTCTTCAACCTGGAGCTAGTCGATGTCCACCGTATAACGCACTTGAGCAGATAGTTATTTATTAGTTTTTTAATTTTTTTCCCCAAAAAAATCGATTTTGAACGTGGGCAGATTGCTGAGGCAGTATATTTTTATTCTGTAACTTCGTTGATGTATGATATAGGCCCCTGATGAAGCTATTGAAGGCGAAACGATGGACATCATTTGGCCCACTTCTGAGCTGGCTATACAGATTATGATCTTAATTCTTCAAATGATCTTCAACAATGTCTGGACATGTAACATAAGTTCATTTATGGCCACATGTTTAAATAAAGCCATATACGACTGCATACATGGCATCATTCGGAAAATGTGTTATATTATCTTAATTATTTATGCATAATAACAATTCAAACGTTATTTATACATTTGAGTTTTGAAATAATGGCTTTTTAAAGAAACCCTGGTGGAAAAGTCAGTAAACATCAGTAAAATTACATGCATACTGATTTGTTGTGATATTTGTAAATGTTTAGTGATATCACTACCCTGGCGGAAAGATCAGAATAATCAGTACAATAGATTTAGGAAAAATAGACTGATATTATTTAAAAAAATATAGTGATATCAGTAATAATAATGATGTTAATAATTTAAAAAACCACTATAACAGTGATATCACTGGGAACAATGCTTTTTTAATATAATTTTTTAGAAAGATATAACTAAATGAACATTAATGTTTATCAGTAATTTACGATATTTATGTTGTCCAAAAAAGTCCTAAAGCTTGGTGCTTTTTATTTGTATTTCTTTCTCAAAATGAGATGAAAAAAGTTTCATTAATGATAGCATCTCATTTTAAGGAAGAAATACCAATAAAATGCACCAAGTTTTAGGAATTTTTTGGACCACATGATTATTCATTTAGTGATATCTTTTTAAAAGTTATAATAAAAAAGCATTGTTCGCCATGACTGAGCCCCTGATGATCAATGACACCTGTTTCATGAACAGTATGGCATGCGTTTACATTGACCTATAATTTCTGGTCAAGTTGTGTTTTGGTCCAGGGGTAAAAGATTGTTTTTGGGTACATTGTCGTAAATCTTTCACCAATTCCATTTTTGAGCCACCTGACCCTATTCTCGATTATTTATTGCGATTTCTCAGCCTTTTCTTCGCTCGTGTAGGTCAGACTTTAATTACATCGCTAAAAAACCTGGATTTATAGGCTAATATTTCAATAAAACAATGATTTGAAAATTGCGTGCTCTTGGTGGCACATACCACCGGCTCGGTTCTCACATTGGCCGTTGCTACATGTGCATGTAGCATTCGTTCCATTTTACAGATGGTTTTAATGGCCACCGTTTCATCATTTTTGATTTACATTTAATGCTAATTTTGCTTTGGCATTTTTGAGTCTTTTGAAGTCTTCGCCACCAATTGCTTTTCCGAATGTGGGCCATTAGGTGAAGCTGGCAGTGCACAGTGGGAACCTTTAAAAGTTTATGAATTATAACTTTGACTTGATTTTTTTTTTTTTTTTGTTAAAATAAAATATACTGGTCGACTGTGCCAGTATTATGAAATTTGAAAATTGAGTTTTGGATTGATTTTGATTGTTGTATTTTAGATTATTGATATTTCTGTATTTTAGATTTTTGCCATTTTATTCTATAAATATTTATATTAAATGTCATAGACATTTCTCCAAATACGTGAAAAAGTCAGAGAAGTTGTGAATTTAATTTCGATGGGGAAGAATGCCCATCATGCAGAAATTTGTTACTCCCACATTTATGCTTTCAAATATTTATTATTAATGCTAAATTTATTTTCCCCGTATAGAATTGGTCGTCCGAAAGAGTCTGAGCTATTTTTTTTTAAATTTCAAACTCCCGTTCAAAAACCTTATGCATTCTCTGGAAACAGGTGTTTTTCAAGTTTAATTTCTTTGTATAAATAAATGAAACGTTTTCAAATTATAAAAAAATAACGCAGACCTTAGTAGGCGACCAATTTTGCAAGGGAAAACTTAAATTTAGTAATTATAATTAGTATTTGACGCAAAAATGTCGAATTTGCCGACCCTACCGAATAACGAATCCCTATAACGTCCCTTATAACGTCCTTTTTAGTGTGTAAGGGGCGGCCCTTACGCACTAAAAAGTACACAAAAGTTCAGTGGTTACTAAATGAACTTGAAATTTCATTAATCAACCCTCCTCATGTTCTATTTCGTCCCTTCTTTCCGACCTTTGACCTTGGATTATCTAATCTTCAGATGGGGTGCTTTAACAACTGGAGGTGCCTGTTTTTCGCCTACCGAATGCCTAGCTTATCTCCACTATCAACACGCTACAAATAGGGATACGAAAGCCATTTTTTATTTGCATTCACGAAGGTTTCTCATCTATCGACATTCGTTTGAGGATCAAATACTAACCACTTTTTAGAGCGGTTTCACTTCGCCACTCATTAGTCTTATCTTTTTTGTGTATCCAACTTTTATCTGGGATTAGGAGCTAGTTTAATATTTAGTCACTACACAGAAGTGTTCGTTATAATAGATAGCAATAAGTTTCATTTGTCAAAAGGGCTTGAGGGGTCCGTTTGCCTGAATCCAGAATATCCATCCAATTAATCCAGTTACTGTTATTGTCGTTCAGGGATGACATATTTCTGAGGTGGGATTAGAAACTCCTTTCAAGATGCAGGAACTGCTTCACATTGCTCTTGAAAGTTAAATTATTTTTTTATAAACATACACCCGTTATGTATGCGCTGATATAATGCACTACCCGCTGTGCTTTTCAAAAGTGAAATGCCAAAACCTTTTTTCAATTTAGTTACATGTACTTGCAGACCAATTGTTGTAGAACAAACATCTTAGAGATAAGTCCAGTGCAATTTAATTTCTTTGAAAAGCATATGAGCGTTAAGGATGAGGAAATGAAACTGGATTAGTGACCTCATGGGGCCCTGTAAATGTCAGTAGATGCCCATACACGGGCTTCTACATGGCCATGCATGGCTCGTATGTCTAGTTAAATATGGCCTTATTAAAATAGTTCTGAACATTCTGAAAATAGTTCTGAACATTGATGATGGGAGGTAACTTCGATGAATTTTAATCTTAAAATATGTAGTTATGGAAAATGTAATCCAATATATGGCTATGTTTGACTATTACCTTCAGGAAAATAGTTTTGAACATTGATGATGGAATGTAACTTCCATGAATTTATATCTTAAAAGGTCGGCTTAGTTTTACCATAAAAAGTATGACCTCCCTTATCAGTTGAACATTGATTTCTGTTTGTAATGACTATGGTATTAAATAGCCCTCTATCTACATGTATGAGATAAACCATGCACTGCAACGCATACATTACTAAAATATGCATTCATTGGTACGTGACGTTTATAACTGTTTTTGGGAATGTGCATGGAATAGTTTATTTTCATTTTCATTGCTCAATAATGCTTTACGTGCAGAATCTAAATAATGTCGCTTTGATATTATCTTCATTGCACATTCAGGAATTTGAATTTATATTTCTGCTCGATAAAAACAAACGTTTATAGATAAGTTGCTCGCTGATACCGCAACATTCGTGTTGATTCAGACGTGTTTTTTTCTTTAATATTTATGAAATAAAAAAATCAACTTTCTTCGAATGTTCCGCTTCATTAAAATGAAATAATGCATTATTAATTTCAACTTTTCTTTTGTTTCAGGTAAGCTATTAATGAGTGCGCAGCATCAGCTGGCCACGCTTGGTGAAGCCGCCGGAAATGGTAGTTTTTAACGAATACTAATTTGAATTTATGAAAATGTATGGAAAATTCAATTTCCTGCATTAGCTTCGAAGAGGGCGCATTAGGCCTATGCGTGATTCAACACTTTTAAAACTTTTGAAATTCGTTTAGGTAATTTCAAATGCAGGAATTTGCCAAACTTCACTCTGGTGGAAAAAACAACCTGTAAATGTCAGGGTATTTCAAATTTTCAGGCATATCTCAGGGAAAGTTTCATCAGACACTATGCCAGCCTTACATTTTTAAAATCTGGATTGATTAGTTATTTATGACACTGCTCAAAAGAGGGCGTATCTACTCAAATACAATAGTAGGGAATTCCCCTATCTTCCATAATGCCTTCCGTTTTATTGTAAATTTTTTTATCAAAGTCAAGGAATTTTTTCCCCAAAATCCTGGAAACGTTAGGGAAGTTGAGAATTTAATTTCGTTGGGAACCCTGTAGATGAATTATTAATTATATTGGTAAATCAGAAATTATCCACAAATGAACCTATATGGCCATATATGTTCTTACAAATCCATATACGTTCGTACATATCTGTAAGTGTTTAAATCCTTACGTATGAACAAATATGCAAACATTTACGTGCACAGATATGGCTATATATACAGGTATCTCTAGGTCCATACCTGGAAAATGTAATACAGTAGGCCTACCTTATTTTAAAAGATAAAAAATTAATGTATACTGTATATTGCCATGTATATTGACTATATATTGTACATGTATATTGTGTATTTAGCAGAAATTCGAATATTTTCCAGAAAGTATGTAGCCTTATGCATGCATGACTTTATCTAATATACATGTAGTCATAGGACATTCGTTTTATTTGCCCATGTATACATTCATCCAGGTATAGTATATGGGCATATTCGGCCAAATAAGGCTAGTTCATGGACACTTATGGCATATATATCCCCATGTATAACCATGCTCAACCTTTCCACCAGGGATAGTTTTGTGTTTGTGCAAAATACACTTAAGTTGTAAAAATACAGACGTTTTTGCTGTAGATCTTAGGCTTATGTTTGAATAGCAATCACTGGTTTACCTTCCAGAAATGTAGGGTGATTGTTCCCTGTGGCCAAACACTGTCTCGTTCATTACTTGAATGCTAATCTGTCCATTAGCAGGGCAATTAAAAAGACTTACAAGTGGTGGGGGTAACAAAATGGTATTACGATTACATTTAACGCTTGATTACTTAATCCCTTTGATCTGGTGCATTGCATGGACGCCTTGCGAAGTGCTACGGCTGCAGAATAATTGATGAAGATTTTCTTGGAAAACGTTGTTTATGGCCCTCGGCTTATAATTAATCATAAGAAAACGAGGATGTTGGGTCTATCTTTTAGTTCCGGTTTCTTCGGAAACGTTGTTTTAAAAATCAATACGACGTGAAACCAGTTGCTCCAGTCGGATGCAAAATAATGAGCCAATTTTTGTTTATAGTTTTTCATCCCCACTAAATTCGTTCATTCATTGCGCTTGATATAAATCTACATTAAAAAAAACTAATTATCCAAATTTAAAAAAGCACGTTCATTGAACTATTCATTTTCTAACCTGTGCAAAAATTAGAGAGCTGCAGAGGTTTCATGGTAGTTTCAACCACACAGAAAAAGTAAATTGTGTCCTCTATGGACAAATGACATTCTATATCTGATTACATCCGAAATTGGCCACAAATGGACCTATTATACGCCCATATATTGTTATAATAAGTCCAGACAATTCCATATATGTTTTTACATTTTTACGTTTGACTCTTTTATGTTAACATATTTTCAGAGATGGACGTATACCTCTCTCTGTCCATACCTAGAAAATATAATACAAAAACGTATTTTAAAATTTTATTTCTATTGGTACAGTTGATTAAATATTAAATATGGCTTTATCTAGTTGTCATAAGTAACCATGTCAATATAATACCAACTATATACATACACTGTATACACGGTTTTATAAGGCTCATGCATGGCCGGTTATGGCATATAAAACCCATAATATATCCATATTAAATTTTCCACCAGGGCAAGATGGCGACCGGATAATATATTTTTCAAATTGTTGCATTTTGGAGAAATTACCTGTCGAAGCACTGACTCTTGGTGGCCATCTTGAGGTGAAATCTAAAAACGTATTTCGGCGGAAGATAGCCATCAATAACCTTGCTATCATTTGCGTCAATCTTTCATTTTCATAATAAAAGCATTTTTTTGTGTGCTTGGCTCGTTTTCCTTCTGGCAGGGCGGGTCTAAACATGTATTAAAATTATGTTCATACGCCCGCAGGAAATCCGCTTGTTATCCTTCCAGTTTGGTATTGTTGTCATTTAAGACAAACTTTGGAGCGGTTTTTGTGAGCAGCTGCATGTTTTTGTTACACAACTGTTCTCCAATTTTTCCAGATTATCCTGGATCTTACCTTTAATCTGGTCGTGAAAGTGTTTAAACACGAATGAAATTTAGACCTGGCTACGAATACTTATACGATTCAGGCGACTTCAATGCGACCGGTCGGATATAAAATAATTCTAAACAAGTGGTTTAGAGTGACTTATTTGTCGTAATTTAAGATTGCATATATATACTCATATTTCATAATTTCTTTAAAGGTGCTTTTTATTTAGGCGTACAAATTCCGAGTTACTTCCCTGTCTGTGCAGCATCATGTAGACTGTTCATTTTTTCCCTAAAGTTCATTTCATTTTTCAATTGTTTTTTTTCTATTATTTTTTGCATTTTCTTTTTGTTCAATTCATTTGAAGTCATGGAGATAAGTAGACTTTGAACAGGAAGTTAGTAGCTAGAGTGTCCAAGGTCATAACATGTCTAGGCTACACCGGTGTGCCCATCACTGGCTATGCCACTGACATCATATGCATGTAAAGTTTAAAGTAATTCTGTGAAACAAGTACATGAACCAACATTACATCATTTGATTATCCCATTAATATATGTATACATGTATAACATTACATAACAGAAAATGATTTTCTAAACAGTCATTTTTCCAGATGATTTACAAAAAAAAAATTTACTCGAAATTGGTTTCTTACAAATTACTGAAATGAATCGATTAAAATGTGTCCATATCTGTTCTGATAATAAACCTAATTATGTATAGTCAACAAGAGAATATGCACTGGAAATTCAAATGAACAAATGAAATGAAAGATATTTATGTTCGATTACTGTTTCCTGGTCCCATGACTCATTTTCCATTCATTGGGCATCGGGGTGGCTTTCTCATTGCTGGAAGGCATAATCTATAAGCTGAATAACTGATTGGTTTTAGCTCAGTCCGTTCTAGTTTGGGACAGTCTATTATAGTTAATTCATTTTTTTATCTCTATTTAAAATAAATGCACGATTGGAAGTTCAATAAGTGATTTCTACAGTTGACAAAGTTAGATACATGTAGGTAAAGTTATGCCATGGTTTACATTAATTACTCTCTGAAACTAAGTAGTAAAACCCTTTTTACTACTAGAGATTAAACAATCGTTACTTAAATTGGAAAGGTTTCGCCATAAAACTGTTTGCAATGCCGGAAGCTGGTTGAAGCGTTTATCAATGGTGTAAAAACGAGTAGGCTGGAGGCCATTCCGGTTTGCACCTTTTCATTCAATTTCCTCCAGGTGAAAAACAAAAGGTAATTTGGAAGTGCTGATTCCCCTGTAATATCAGGGTCCTTTTTCATTGTCGGCTCTGTTTTCACAAAGCCACCGTTGGGCTAAATTAACGCCCACTAGATCTGGGGTCTCCAAGTAGAGTTCCGGTTCATGACATTGTGTCAGTTGGGATTGGAAATCAGGCAACCAATGCATCCGCCCTTACTTATTGAAATAAATTAATATGGTTGAGATGGAATTGATGGAGGCTGAAAAAAATATCTGTAATCCAGTGACCAAATTTTTAGTGCTTTTATTATCCATTAATGAGGTTTTTTAAAGAAAAGGGTGAAAAAACAAACAAAAACAAAACGCCACTAACCTGGGAAACCTGGAACTGTCAGGGAAATTGCAAAGACAAATTGTTTTGTAAACAATATATCAATATTTCATTAACTTTCACATAACAGTCTACTGGAATAAGAAGTCATAGAAAACATCAAATTGAGGTCATGCCATGGAAAATGAATTTAAAATCAAGGAATTTACGGTAAGAATCCCAGTAGACTCCACTGCTAGTCAAAAGCACAACCCAGTCGAGTTTTGCAGCTATAGAAGTAGGGAATTTCCCTTTTTAAATCATGTAACACTCATTGCGTAATTTGTCTGGGTGATGAGTGAAATGTGTTTAAAAAAACTAGAAAAGTCAGGGAGAAGCATGAGGAGTTGACAATTTTATTTCTGGGGGAACCCTGTTCAATGCACCAGATTCAATTTGACTTTGAATTTGATTTGGATTTGATTAATCGATTGACGTCAATTACGTGAAAATTTGACACATATTGTCACCTTTATGGCACCTTGAAATTAGAAAAAAAATATTTTGCTATTACGTCCATATAAGGTGTGTATAATGTCTAATTTATGTATATTTAATAATGTAAAATTAAAATAAATATATTTAAATTAATAAATCAATAAAACAATTAATTATAAAACGTATAAAATAAAGATAAAATTAATAATGTAAAATTTGTCTTAATTTCTGCAATAAGTTTGTAATATAATTTCATTTCAGTTTGAATTATGCAGCACCTGTTGTCACACTTGTCGATTTTGATCTCTTTGATTATTAGCTGCTCGATTTCTTTTCGTCCACTAAAAACGAGTATTGATGATTCACGCTCTCCCCTTCCCCTCTGATAAAAAAAATCCAGTTTTTATTTCTTGATAAAGAATAATTCAGTAACAATGGGTTTTCCTGTGATGGGAAGTTCCGATGTCTGCGAACTTGAATCTCTATATCCGTTATGCATAATGCATGCCTAGCTTCCCATGAAGGCCTTCTTAGTCATCTGCCAAACAAAATCACGCATGTTAATATTCGGTGATACGATTTGGGAAATGCATTTGGAAATTGACATCATTTGCGACTTAATTGGCCTACAAGTGTGCGTAACTAAGAGTCGCTTTGATTGAGAACATTCACCATGGTTAATTTTAAAATGGTGGTCAACCATCTAGGCTGCAATTGTCATTTAAATAAGTGGCTTCAATATGATTTTAAATAAGTGGTTAAAGTTTGAAATACGTTCCGGGTTAAGACTCGGCTAATCTATCCTTAATAAAACCTCGATTGATCCTAATCAGTGTCAATGAAAACCTTCTGTTAATCAAATCCTCTGTGATAAACTGAAATTAATAGAGTAATTGTTGATTAGCAGCAGCATTTTGGCAGTCATCGAAACCTTCAGCTGGCTTTTCTCTTATAAAAGTCAGTTTTATTTTATGCAGATGTTTTGTTTATCATCAGTCTCTATTTTTGCCTTGCTTTAGTTTTACATTTCAATTAAATTTAATAGCACAAGGCCGAACGAAAAGTATCAATTCAAAGTAATTTAGTATGAAGCTTTTCGTATCGATTTCGTATAACGCCTTTATCTTTAACAAAGCAAACAACAACTACAATAACAATTCCCACTGGCTGTGGTGTTGAAATAACAAATTAAACAAAAATTGTCCTTAATGTCTTTGTGAAGAATTCACCTTACTATCTTGTTGTAGAAATTCACTTCAAATAATTCCATCGAAATGAATTTTAATTCAATTCTCTGGCAGTCTATTAAAAAAATCTAGTGTCATTTCAGGACTTCCAACCTACATGTTGTAGACATAATGTAATATAGCCAAATTAAAATATATATATATATATATATTTCTAAACATGCCAACATTTATGTGTAAAGATTTCCTGAAAATATTTTATGAGTTGGAAGGTTCTGCACATCTTGACACATTCATATAGATTTTTTTTTAAAAAAAGTTTTAAATTAGCTTCCTTGGCGATATATTACAGGGTGCCTACTGGACTGTAAATCCAGAAATCGCACTAAATTAGTTAAACCCGGAAATCCTGGAAATGTACCGGAATTCTTTCTAAATCATGGACATTTTTAATATCTAATCTGTTTTCGGAGAAAAATGGACTACAAATGACACCCTGCGAACATTAAAGTTAGCAAACTTGTCAGATGAAAGCCTTATCATTACTTGTGCTTATTTACTGCAAATAAGTCCTCTTATGCACTGTGAAGAAAAACAAATGAAAGTCCATGATAGTCCTGGAATTTTTAAATTGCAGTAAATTAGACACTATTAAAATTAAGTGAAACTACCACTAGCATAGTTTGAAACCGCATTTACAATTACATTCGAATTAAGCTGTAAAAACGTATTGACATATAATGCACTGTATAGTGATACTATCGTTTGTTAAGTAAACTATAAGGTATTGATTTTTGGTAATTATTTGTTCTGCATATCGCACACACGAAAATGATAAACTGATATTAAGTATATTCTTTAATAATAATATCGTGACCTTACTGATTACGTCATTTATCTGAAGCAATGTTAGCGTGTTATCTTCAGTTAGCTTTGTCTGCACTTACATGTAGTTATTATACATGTTAAACATTAAAATGACGCATTTGGCGTCCTTGTAGGTCGGAGATTTTCCAACCATAAATACGGGATGCGATTTAAATGTATCGTAATTTCACACTTTCCGCCCATCATTAATAATGAGTCTGTAATAGGCTGAAGAAGATGGAAGCTGCTGAATTGTTTCAAAACTTTGATCAGGATTAATGGTTTAGTAATGCGCTTGGAACAGGCTGTTTGCCAACTCCAGTTGCGTATATGGCTTAATTTGACCAATTTTTGATGAGCATGCTTCCTGTGCAATTAAATTCATCTTTGAACACGCAGTGAAATTCCCCTGTAAACACCGAGCAAATCAAACTGCGTGCTATGCTACTTTATCATAATTCAGACAATAACGATAAGTTTAGGGATGACCCAAGAGCAGTAATAATTATCTGAAAAATGATTTCATCTTCGACCTTCGGATCTCCCCATATTCGAGTTTTTTTTTGGTATCCTGTAGGCCGTTACTGGGAATCCTGGGAAAGTCAGGGGAATTTTGAAAATTTGATGGCAAGTCAGGGGATTTCCTTACTTTGAACCATAATTTTAGTCCTGAAAGTACACGCATTTCATACAGTGTACAAAGCATTTAAATGTAGTTCAAATTCAGAATTTCAACCCTGGTGAAAAGACCAGTATGTGATTCTCTACTGGCATAGTGATATCGCTAGGTTTCTGTACTGATATCACTATATATATGCTGGTTTTGGGACTACTGATATCAGTATGCTTAGTGATATCACTACATCTATACTGGTTTTTGGGACTACTGATATCAGTATGCTTAGTGATATCACTGTATTATTTACTAATATCAGTATATTTGTACTGATATCTACTGCACTGATTATACTGATCTTTTCATCAAGGAAAGTATCAAATTTCAAAATTTGGCCAAACTTGTAAAGTTTCGGTTAAAAAGTGTCTGAGGCTTCGTAAGAATCGACCTACAATTACCATTCCTTCGTTCTATTACTTATTTACAAGCATTTTTGTACCGGAATTTGGGCCAAAGTCATGGATTGGTAATCACGATTTTAGAAAATGTTCTCAATGGCGCTCTATTAATTTATACATTATTTCTCGTTTCTTTTCTTTGGCGAATTATAAGGCAAAATTCATAGTTTGTGATTAATTTTATGAAAATCTGCTTTGGTTAATAACATTTATAAGTAAATTGTGTTCTGCAATTTATTCAAAAATCCTTGATTTCCATAATACTTCTAAGCAAATTTTACGCAGAAATTCTTTAAAAAAAATTGCCCACAACATTCCATTAATTTAATGGAGGCACATAAAATTTGTTTTACTTTTCGTGTTCCTCCTCTTCCCCAAGTATTGTTTTTTTTTCACCGGCTTCCCCACTTATTTCAAACATTTTTTGGCACCATCCTGTGTGTTTAAGTGGACTTTTTGTTTTTCGTTTTCCTGCTTAAATATTGTACATTTTTTTTTGCCAATTTAACTTCATTTTTTTGCTTATTTGTTGGTCAAAGCGAATTTCACATAATGTAGGTTTGTAGGCAAATCCTAAATAGGCATCCGGTAAATTTCTCTAGTAATTTTTTGGCAAAATGGCCAAATTACCCTGTTGTATCGTACATGCGAAAGGCGATAATAGCTGGGTTTATTTAAATAATTCCATGGGTAAAAAACTGAGCAAAAAATGTGCGTGCTTAGATGCGATTTTGCTGAATTTCCCTTTATATTCCAGTTTTGAACGGGCTATGATTGTTTGATTTTTGCACCCCAAATGTTTGTTTTCTTAACTGAAATGTCAGATGACCACCACTACAGTGTTTGTAAATTTACATGCAGGTTTTGTAACCTCTGTGTTTTCGTCTTGGTCAGTGGGTGGCACCAGCGTGACAATGTCACCACCATCTTGAATGGGTTTCCTTAATTGCTTATTTCGACAATTTTTTTCCCGGCACTTTTGTGAAATTTCAAGCTTCGAGTGTTTTTATAGCATGCTGTGTCTGAGTTTTAGTGAGTTTGGTTGAGGTTCATAGGAGATGCACACTGGCGGCCATCTTGGATTTTTCTTTGTGTTCTCAGATCCCCTTAGAGTCGTGCTTGGATGACTTTTAAGTCAAGGACTTTCGTTTTTTGTTTAACTACATGTATTTAAGCCAAACCTTTGCTCTATAGATGATATCCCCATTTAATAACTTCCCCCAAGCTCGCCATGATTTGTATATCATTTGGGCGTTTTAACATGGCTTGTTGAGCAGTTTGCTTTCAAAACTTCCAATTTGAATGGAAATGAATAAAAACTTAAACGGAAAACCACATAATAATGGCAGCCTGAGCAGGTTCTCTTTACATTTATGAATTAAAACGGGTTGCAATGAGCAGGTTGCAGTGATAAACAGACTAGATAATTTTGAATTTCAAACGGGTTTTCAGCCACATTGGGATGGCAAATGTAATTAATATTTTAAAATAACTAATGGTTGCTAGCATAAACTTGGAGTCAGATGGGAATTGTTTTTTACATTCTGATGGGCTTGCATTTTTATCCGTATAAAATCTATCAATTCGTTGCTTCTTTACTACAATTGTTAGTTGTTGTTTTTTTTTTTCGATAGCTTTGTTTAAACTAACCCCCAAAAAAGTTTTGAAAAACTTGACATTGATTTGGTAATATCCGGATGGAAAAATTGCATATACTGTAAACTCATTCATGTATAAGCCCAAATTGACCATGTCAGCTGACTAATCATAGTCCTACGTACTGTTTACATAATTTCATAAAATTCATCTATAACATTATTGCATAAGAACATGTATTACAGGTGTCTTTTGTCAAAAAAAAAATTTCGTTATAACCAGTGATGCATTATGGTTAAAATGTCTTAGAACACACTTAGAAATGTAATGTAGTTTCACACGATTATTGTAAATATTCATTGTGCTGCCGTAACAAACTAGTAATTGGGCAATCCCACATTACCGTCAGTACTTCACTAATCAGTTAATTTTGTTTTATCCGGTTTTGGTTCACGATTATGCCAACCATCAAGTTGTTTTACTCGCTTGAGAATTTGCATTATAAAAAGAAATGGGTCAGTTGTAATTAAGTAGGGCTTTGTTTAATGACCATAATAGCAAGCATTGATGTACACACATGGCTGACAGAGTATTGAAATTTGACCTTTTTTAAAATGTTACTTTGAAAGCTCTTAAGCGATAAGAAGGGGTTAATTGTTTACCCAACATGGAAGACTGGCTGTTTGGCTATTTAGTATCATAAGATGTCCAATTAAATTATTGAAACACAAAAAAAGCAAACGAAAATTAACTCTTTAATTTTGCAGATAGCATCTACCTAAACTAAATAAATTACTGAAGGTTGAATTAGAGGACGTTGTTTTTAATAGTAATGAAGTCCAGTACCCTTAATTGAATGTTCTTCCTTCTTGCTCATAGCTTTGGTTATGTTTCACATTAGTATTTATATTTTGAGAGGTGAGCTCCAATAATGCTAATTCACGACCGTTTTCAGTTTGATTAATTTGGCCCAATAATTATAACATATTGAACTCACATTGAGTTAACATGTTGATACGCTCTTAAAGCTCAACTTTACATATTACTTGAAAAACTACAAGAAACCTATTCAGACATATTTTTTAGTTATCTTCATCAGATTTAACATATACATGTAGATATAAAACTTATTTAATTTAAATACTTCTTAAATTATTTTAAAACCATGCGAAAGAATACACATTTTGCCCATTTTCATAGTAAAATTGGTCGTCTACAAAAGTTTGAGTTATTTAGTTGAAAATTTTCCGTTTATTTACAAAATAATTAAAAAGATTTGAAAAGTAACCTCTGATGCCCATTTTCGGAGGTTTCATTGCGAAGAAACACACGTTTTCGGAGGTCTCATAGCGTTTTTTAAAATTTTATTATTTTTTATCAATAAAAGGAACGTTTTAAAATTAAAAAAAATAACTTAGACCTTAGTGAACGACCAACGTTACACCGTGGAAAATTTAGCAAATATAACAAGTATATATATATAGATGTTTTAAACAGCATTGTTCTGGTAGATAAGTTGGATTATAATTGAAAATGTAAATATAACATCTGGTTTAGTGCAATCTTTGTAAATGGCTTGATCAATCCGAAATGAAAATACATAAACAGTATTTTTGGATACATTCTTCCAATTCAATTGTATGTAAATTTGATAATATTTTGGCGGCATTAACACGTACTAAAGGCCACCTTCTCAAAATCAGGTTTTAATATTGGTGGCAATGAAACGTCAATCGCACACACAATAAAACGGTTCATAAGAGCAGCACCTCATTGTGCGAAATTGCGTTAGATTTATTGACCCAGAAAGAAAGCCAAAACGATAAGCATTTCTTATTCACGGAAACCACGCCGCAAACGATTTGGAAACCAAAGCAGTTTAGCCCTTTTTAAACACTTGGGTAGCATCAATCTTAATCTGGGCACAACTGGTCGACCAGTGAGTATTCTTCTGCTCTGAAGAGTTCCTGATAATAACTCTTTTAAAAGATCACAGCTTGATATCCATGCTGATGACAGAAATGTAATTACATACTATCCGTTATCTGCATACCTGCTCGAAATAACCATTTCTACTTAATTCAGTCCGGAGTAATTAGTATTCGGTTTGGGTTTCAAAGTACATGTATATTTAAACAAAAAGATGACGGCCTCTGCGCAGAGCAGTCAAATCGCTGCATGCTCAAAAACACCTGTTGAGCTTGTCACGAAATTATTACGTAATTATCATGATATATCGGGAATAAATCATCGGACATGTCAGTGGTTGGTAACGGTCCCTGCTCTGATTGCAGGTTTTGATAAACATAGATGGGCTGCTGATAAGTACGTTATTTTGAAGTAGTAAATAATTGGGTGCAGTGACATCTGTGGGCGAAATTTGAATGCAAAGGCTGCTAACTTTTGTGCTTGTGTCCATTTGAGAACCGAGAGTATAGTAGCTTCTCGAGAGTTTTGAAGGCTGATTATACTGAGTTTGATCTCACCACTTGAGTTGTGTGCTCTCATTGGCTCGATGGGGTAACTCTCAGATAGCACTCAGTACCATGTTGGTACTGAACCACATTCTCCAAGTGGACATATCTATCGACCAAGCTTAGTAGACGGAGATATCGTGACATGAATATGCACGCAGATCTGTGTACTCTCAGTGGCTTTCCGATAGCTCTCAAATAGACAGATTTATTCGTGCCTGTTTCGTATACAGTGTAGTTGAGTGATCTCAGCTAAAGGAAACTACGCGATTTAATGGGCGAGCTCAAGCTCATCATGATACGACCATCTGAGATTATTATCCATGGATACTGTCGCTCTCAGCTCTCAAATTGGCAAGCAGCACCAGTAAATAAGGCAAATAACTTATAATTGTTAGCCCAAGTGAGTGCACATGCGTTACTATTGGCTCGTTTTGGCGTCCTGCATTGGAAAGGAGTAAACTATTCTAATTTGGCAATATTATTCCAAATATTTTCAACGTGTGCCCTCCGCGTGCAGGTGCACGTGAGGGCGTTCTATGTAATTTGAACTGCCTGAGTTTCAGAATTGGATTTCGTTTTCAGGATTTTGAAATAATTGATTAAAGTTTTTTTATTGAATACATCAGAAGAGAATTTCACTTCACAGATGAATGAATGTAATGTTCAAAAATGCTCGCGTTCGTCAGTCGTTGACGGTTTTGAGAGTTTAATACTAAGGTATGTGTCAAGTAAATTGACTAAAAATATTATACACGCCGTTCAGACAAGCCTCTTTGCAAAAATTCTTTCAAAGCTCTTCAAATTTGACTTTTGCCAAACGAATTAATTTCATGCGTCGAAGACAGGTTTGTGGACGAACTTTTCGTCTTACACCAGTTGCTTTTTTCCAACAGCTGATTAAGGTCATCATTTTGAGCGGTCACTGGCTATTTTCGATTTAACCCAGAGCGCTATAACTGCCCATTTTTTTCTTCTTTTTTTCTCAACGCTACCGTGTAATTAATCGGGGACTCAGTTTGATGGGACGTCCAAATTCAGGCTGTGTTAGAACGCAATTTCAATGCCAAAGTGATCCCAACCTCAATTTTTTTCGCCATATTAATGCACATAAGCCGATTGAAACAGCCTAGCTCGATCTATTTTGGTTCCACCCTGAAACAATGGGAATCCTGGCCCACTTCTAACACTTTCACCAAAAACGAAACCCAGTGCGTCTTCCCTTTAGCCTTAATATGCGTATAGTTGGGCGTGTGTCTAATTTACTTTTTCGCTGCTCTTAAAATATGTAATTCCACTGGCTTAAAGACCCGCCCTCCTGATATATTGCACGGTGATTCATTTGTTTTATTTTATATCCAGACTGTATACAAGGCCATCACATTCCTGCACATTTTCTTCAGGATTTTTCTCTAATTCATGTTCACTGGGACTCTGACTTCACTCACGATTTCACTGACGTCAGAGGATTTTCAAGTCGACATATTTACGCGTACTGTCGACTAGGCGTTCAGTTTAAACCTGGCCTCGTTTTTACTTTTACCTAGGTGGGTCCTCGTGATGGGCCCAACCCATGTCCTCATTGTTGTCGGCGTCGGGCCAGCTGGGGTTAAATTCTGCAAACCGAAATTCAGAGTGCCATTTTTCCGCAATTCCAACCACGAATCGTGAAGTGCTGGACAATTTCATAAAAGCTAGCCTATATATTATATTGTCGATGGATAAACTATCATAAAAAATATCGTGAAAGTACAGCTGATAAGGTTTCCTTCTCTGGGGAGTGATGACAGCACGGCCATGAATTCTCAATATTGTGATTGTTGCAGATACATCTTGCAGCTGTTTTTGCACACACAAAAAATGAACTACATGTGCTGTAGCTGCATTCAAATGAGAACCAGTTGGCTATTTTGGATTGAGGAGATTCAATGTGACAATGGCACTGATTTTGTTTTTAATAACATGCACAGCTATTCCGGGGGAGAAAAACGTATAAAGGCACTCTCCTGGAAATATTTTTTGGTTAAATAATGCTGATAATTGAATATTTTTTTTAATGTTTGAAGTGTCTGATCATAATGGATATTTATCAATCCAAACTCCTCGCAAACCACTAATTGTATTTCTGCGACTGGCCTTAGATTTTAGGCTGGCCATTGGAATCCTTTTAGCACCAAAGTTAAGTTGAGGGCACCGCCTGGTCATTATGGTCAATCCCAACCGCCCTGTGGTTTTACCGACTTTATTTTCTACCCATGAATTTTCCAGATTTTTTTGCATCTTTATAACCACCCAGACCATGCCTTTCTCAACCAGAGTTTTATCAGAATATGATTTATAATTTGAATGCACGTAAGTGCAGAAAAATAACATCTTGATTATATAATATGCCGTTTCCGGCTGAAAGTTGTAATTATGCTTCTCTTTGTTCTCTGTGTGAGAAAATTTCTCGTTATGCCGCTAATATTATAGCTAAGATAACGAGTTATTCTTTGGCTGAAAAAAACAATGTGGAGCGTTACTTGCCCTTGGAAGGTAGTTTCTTCTGTTGTCCGCCATATTTCATGCCTGCGTTATTTTTTGTCTGAATAGTTAGTCTGTGTAATGTTAGCCAATCTGCGTGTAAGATGAAATGGGTAATTTAGGGGTTGACGTTTTAGTACTTGGTGAGGGCATCTTTGCCAATTCTGAAGACCCCCTCAAGAACGTCCTTTCTTAATCGCCATTTTTGATGAGGTGCGTGTTCGTGGGATCCATTGTTATAATTGCATACTGAAATACCCTTGGACAGACATATTTTTGTCCTTTAATAACGAAATTTCATTGTTTTCACGTAAGACCTTCATATTGCCTGTGGCTGATTTTTTTATTACATGTATTTCAAAACAGTTTCACATTGTGATAATATTACTAGAGAAAACTGGGAGATTAACATCCAAAGATACTCTCATGTGAACTCCAGAATTTATCATGCGTCACGCGATCTGCTTCATAGTTTACAGATTTTGAATTATGAATATCTGTCATTTTTTAAGGTCGGGGAGTTCAGAAGCTTATAAGATGTTTGATCATTTTTGCAAATGGCGAAAATTAATTTTTTTACTCTTTTTTTTAACTCTTTTTAATTTTTTTTATTTTCAGAAAAGATGTCATGCGATTTTTTGGCCCCTTTCCGCGTTAGTTTCATTGCCCCTGAATTTCATTAGTCGTCAGTCATTTTTACCGGATTGTCCGTTTTGACTTGAGATTTTGTGTGGGCTTTTTTTAGTGAGCAGTGTGCAACAAGTGTGACCTACTCACTCAGCTGAATATAAATAAGTATACCCATTGTATGTAATTAGCGGCGTAGTTCAATTTCAAATCTTGGCCAATGTCTGGCCTCAGGTTAAAATGGCAATCCTCGAATTTTTTTGAACCCACTCTAATTTTGCCTTGATTCTTAGTTATGATTACATTTCAATCGAATCACGATTTACCCACTTTTCTCAGAATTAAAAACTAAACCAATCTATAGGAATTAGTTATGAAATATTGTCAAAACGAATTCGTGATGAAATATTTTTATTTATTGACGCATTATAACAAATAAACAGGCCTACCTTAAAGTATATAGACTACTAAAATAAATTTTATATTTTAAAGACGGTTTGAAGATTTGTGAAACGTTTTAACCATCAAACTTTTAATTCATTTTACTTCTTTTAAATAACCTGTGATTGCTTAATTTTGCTTTAAATTTAAGTCACGCTTTAAACTTATTTTAATTTAGGAAACAGAAAAGAAGTTCAAAGTGTGCGTTAGAAATTAGCAATCACTGGTTACTTAAAACGTGTTACAAGAATTTACAGTGGTCCCATTTCTAAAAGTACATTGCTTACAAACTGCCCAAAACACGCTGTAAGCAGCTTCAAGATGGATTAAGATTTGGTTGCAATGTAAAGCAATATCTTTGGAGATATTTCACGTATTTAAAAATACATTATGTAATGCTTATTATCAAGGAAATTTAAAATAGATGTAAACGATGTGAGACATAAACTGAACGTTTCCGGACACGCTCGGTCTGTTCAGTTTTCAAATTGTTAATTTATCAAAGTGAAGCTAAGATTCTTGTTTTTTTATATTTTAAATATTGTGTTAAAGTTACGGCAGCAGGTCTTCCTGGCATCGTTGTTAGCATTCCCGCCCATTATTATTAGCATTGTAACGGTGATGAGCAGGAAGAAGAAGTTGAAGTCCACAAGATGGACTCCCCTTGGATGTGCAATTAACGTTACCTTTCAGGCGAGTTTCGTCTCACTGGCACATCAGCAGAGAGATGGGAACTTAAAACGAGGTGCACTGAAAGCTTATAATGAGATGCCACAAGGTTAATTTCCTGAAACTCGGAAGTGCATGCGTGGGCATGGTCATGGTAAGGAAGTAGATGGCTGCATGGTTGACAAGAAGGCCATTAATGCTACGTTGGAAACGTTGATGGTGCATTGTCTGTCAGCCAATGATTCAAGAACATAGAAATAAGCTTGATTTCTATTTCGAGGTGTTTTTCAACTTTGTTTCTGTATATTTCTGGGTAACCCCAACGGGTATTGTGTTTTGAATCATGCGTAAAGCACAGAAACAAATAATTAACTAGAACTGTGAAACAATATTGTTTTTTTTTTGCTTTGATGTGCATTGACCACAATGTGCGTCTTGGATCCAACTCATCATCCAATGGGTCTATAGAGACAGGCGCTTCTCTCCGAATGGAAAAGTTGAAATATGGCCATATAGTGAATCATATGTGACATTACTGGCCACGTATAATTCCATAGATGGTCATATTTTGACATGGTCATTCGTGGAAACATGAGATAAATCCAAATAGTACTGCATCCATTTCCAGATATGGAAAGCATCCTATTTTGTGCTAAAAGCAATATTATTACAGCTGACTTCTCTCAAAAAATGTATCACATGCCAAAATAAATACAATTTAAACTTTTATTTTAAGTTACTTTTTAAGTTATTTTAAGTTAAGTCAACATATATGGTCATGTGTCCGAATATAAAAGTAAATATGAATATATCTGGACATACAAGGATATATCTGAATATGTATGGATATTATGGACTTATGCATGTATAAACAGCATAAGGGGCATTGTGGACAAATATGGCCAAAAAAATAGTATAGGTAAAGTTGTCTCTAAAGGATCAATTTAAACAAGATCTGGTTGCATTCCTTGGTTTCTTTTGTAAATTCTTTGCCTTAAGGATTATCATTGCTTGCATTGATGATAACTAGAACTAGAAACCTGAAATGATCTGATTTGCATTATAAGTTTTGGATGTTTTTTTATGGTTGACATTTTGGGAAGATTCAGTTCACGGGACTGGTTGTTTGTTAATCGATTCTCACATCTTAAATAACGCCACCTCAGATGCTGTATAGCCAGCGATTAGCTACCTCTAGTTACCTTTTCAGTCCTGTTTTTTTTTTTTTTCTTTCGTCCACCTGTTTTCATACATTCGTGTACATGTATTTCCTATTACCAAATTGTTGGTGGATTTTTCGACGAGTCATTGGAATTGCATTCATCTCTCCCAAGATTTGAATAGTGAATTGAGGCAGAGGTGCCGTTTCGCGGTTGGAGGTGCCAAAAGTTGCCAGTAACCCTATCTTCCACCCGAGGGAGATTCCTTCTGCAATGAAACGGTTGACCTTTCGACCAGCTCTTCCTATAGGCACCAGTTTCGAGTGGATTTTTATAAAAAGTTCACCGCTGCATGGTCGAAAATTTCCATTTAAAATGGCCGTTGATCGTAACTCGTTGATACGCGGCCTAAAACTGTCTTCCGACAGTGCCTTTTTCGGAAGTTTCTGACAGTTTCAGTGCCAGTTACAGAGGTTCATCACTCGCGGTTTACCTCAAGCACCCACAGTGCCACCTACCTGCTGTAGCCTTACGTGAAGAAGTGTAGAAGTTACATTACCATGTACCCTACACGGTTGTCACGGGGACTACTCTAGGCATGACTTCCTCCATCCATTCATTGTTCATTGTTGTTTTTTAAACCTAAAATCCTATACATTTTTCTGATAATATAATGCTAACTTTTGATATGTTCATTCATATCCGTATTATATGCCCATATACATGTACTCTTCATATGCAGTAAGTCCATCAAATCCATAAATGTCCATCCATTTGCATGTAGATACAGTATATCCGTAAGTTTTTATGTTCTTGCGTACGACCATATACATGTATGTCAACAATCAACATAGTCACAGAGATGGTCATACCTGGGAAATGAAATACAGTAAACATTAAAGTTGAAATTTTAATTATATTGGCATTAATTACATTTTGGTTAAAGGAAGGATTGGCTTTCGTTTAGAATCTTAGGACTACTTGTTGAAGCAACTGCTTGATGCTATTTTAAACCTCAGTATCAGTATCATTTCATGTCATGGTCGTAAGATAGATGTTCGAGCAAAGACAATCAGAAGGAAATGTCCTTTTTGTTGTGATAATGTAAAGCTCGATTGTTGTGTCTTTGTTTTCGAAATTTATTTGCAATGCTGTGAGTGTTGGGAATATGAGGAAATAAAAAAAACGACGAAGAGATAGCAATTAAGGGCGATTAGATACCGGCATTGAAAAAAGGAGATGCAGCCTATATCAGTAGCAGACAATCTGATTGTAACGAAAAGCAAGTTTTGCCCCATGGAACGATGCGAGATAATCGTTGTTTGTGGTTCTGCCCATGGGCATTGTTTATGGCATTGTGATCAGGTCTTGTCTTGTCTTGTCAGGAAGATAACAGCCCAAATGTTGCGTTTGACGATGGAAATGAAACTGCTATCTACAATTATGCTTGTCTTCTTGTTGAAAACAAGCAGTTGGATAATTTGTAAATTTAGCATGCTCACATAAATGTTATTCACATACAAGTAGCGAAAGTAAAGATTGTAGAAGATATTAGGAACAATGTGACAATTGTGTGTCTAAATGCTTGCCAACAAATTAAACTGTATTTTATTAGCAACATACTGAATGTGAGATACTTTTAATTAATAGTTTTCCACAAAAAAACAACTACATTGTTTAAAATGAATTAATACATTTTAATTCTGTGCTGTTTTTGTTCCTAAACATTGCGAATATTGCATCGAAAAATGCGTTGAAAGTTTTCTTTTTTCGAAAATAAGAGTTTATCAAAAACATTTCTTGCAGACATGGCACTTGACATTGTTTTAGTATTATAAAAATTGTACACATTCTGGTATCAAAAGTAATATATCACGTCAGTAGAGCTACCAGTGGCTAAAAAGATCGTTTAAAAATACCTCAGATTATATAAATACGGTACTTCGTGATTTTTCAATAACATAAAGCATGATGTGCTTGTATATAAAAATTTAAAACAATTTATCTGCTACATTAAATATTCTAAATAATGTAATATTTGGAAGAACTATGTTTTATAGGGTGTATGTACAAGTATGTTCATGTATGTTTCGAATTGATAAACCACAATTACAACAAGCATTAATTTTACAAATGAAATTTTAAAAAACTCTAAAAAGAACATTGCTAGGGATATCCGGCAATTATTATTCTGCCCTGTCGACATGGATAGTTTTCTCTTTTTAATCTTACCGGCCATAGTTAACAAAATGCACTTCCCTCACACCATAAGTCACGATTTTTATATAAAAATAATAAAAAATAGCATGCTTATCTTGTCTTTGCTCCTCGGGTTTTATTTAGTGGGATGGAGCGAGGTTGTTATTTGTCGTTTCCCGGAGTTTTTAGCTTTTCTAAAGGTTAACAGCACTAGGCAATCTTATTTACATACGTTTTTCTGTAACAAATTATCTTTTATTGCATAACTATTCATAAACATCGTAGAAATCCTAAAATACGACAGGGGTAAAGGTAAAACGAGCTTTTAGTGGTATCTCTTTGGATTATTATTTTTGAGTTCAAAAGGGTGCAAGCACTCGCCTAGTGCTGCTTAGTTTATTGCCTTTTCCCCCACAAAATTGAAATCTGGAATTACAGTGGTAGTGCCTTTTTCAACAACTTAAGTTCATGATTTTGCGAAATATCTTATAATATTTTGCTACTTGAAGGGAAATTATTAGCAAAAATTGTAAGCACC
>JAQIXS010001679.1:0-27790 GCA_034700785.1 Rossiulus vilnensis | reverse complement strand
GTTATCCATTAGTCTGCGTAATTTTCTATAGTTTGAAAATGTCTTTGTTAATTCATTAACAAAAATTAATGAATTTAAAAAATTTAATTGCAGGGAAAGCCAAATTCAGGCGGTCTTACAACTTTTTATTTTTCAATTTTTTTATATAAATAACCGGAACATTTTCAAATATCAATAAGTAATTTAGGCGGTTGTGTCACGGTTTCCTTCAAATTTACTTATTTAATAAATAAAGGGACATTTTCGAAAAATAAAAAATAATGCAAACCCAAGTGGACGACCAATTCTACACGAAAACCCGTTTGCATAACCAGTGTTAACCAGGTGGGCATCCTTTTGTATCGATGTTAATAAAAACATATCGAAAATAGCTTGATAATGCGAAAACCCAACATTTAAGGAATGAATTTGTGTTGTCATTTTCTACTTTTAGGTCATAAAGATGGTACTAACAGTTTTAATGGTGTTCATCGTATGCTGGATGCCATTGCAGGCCTTGTTACTGTATGGTGTATATGGGCACATAGCGCATGAAGACGGAGAAGTAAGTATTTAATGCTCATGCGCATGGTTATATAATGGTACCGATTTTCCATAACTTATGGCAGGAAATCTGCGGGTAGCAGCAGTCACAATTTACAAATTTAATTAAATCTTAATACTCAATTTATTATCGAGTTCAGCCCTAGCATAAAGGCGACAAGTTTCTCACGATTTTTTTTTCTTCCATGGTCTCTGCATGTCAAGTACATAATGTCTGCAATGTCAAACTCAATCTGAAAGTAATATTTCTCTTTCTGGTGTCTTTGTTTATGGGCAACTATTACCGAGGGATAAAAAACTAAACGTGAACCGTTCGTTCCATATCAATAACATAATTGCAATTTGATTACGGGTGCATGTTTCTTGACGTAAACAATTCATAGAACTCATGCAGGAATAATCATTCTGCTTACTACTTGAACAATTGCATTCATAATTGGTAAGAAGATACTTAATATCATTTTTCTATAAATGGGATTTTCTTTTTAATGGCAACTTATTTTCGATTAGCCAATAGCGTATACGCAGTCTTATATTTTTAATTGCACATGATTAAAAACATTCTTAAGGTCAATAGGGGATTGTTATTGAAAGTCGTATGATTGGCCTGTTCTGTTTTCAAAGCCATGCATACTACAACTTGTACCCTGAACAATACGACTTACTCCATAAAATGAGAAATGTTAGCCAAGCGCATTTGATTCTTGGAAATCTCCTTGCAAGGGAAAGAGCTCCTCTTGACCGTATACCATGAACACAATTACATTATGTAATTATTCTTGTTTTACATTAAGACCTCATAATACTTTAATCGTATGAGGCTTAACTCTGACAAGAAGAAGAATACAATGTCAATGCAAATAATACTCACAGACGGCAGTTTATGATCCTGCAATAAATTATTCAAAATTTAAATTCACATAAAGACAGTCTACAAAAAGAGCAACTAAATGTAAAGAACGACTAAATGAATACAAAAAATAACAATTACGGGACGGTTAAATGCAAACCTACGAGGAAACAGAACTGTTCTCTTTTGTTTAAGTAACGCGTGGCTATCCTTAACCGATTAGCAAATGAGTCCCTTGCACTTTCAGTCATAAAATTACTGCTCTTCTCCATAGTCACTAAACCGTTAACTACCACGACCGGGTTACCATTAATTCTAAATGATCGTGCAATTTAGTCATGTGAATGAATGCACCCTTCTGTGCCATCACATTATTCACTTAAAGCGCTCAGACATCTATCTGCCGACCAGTGCATTCTTGAAGCTGAATATGCATGCACATGTAATTCTCTTTATAAATAATATAAAGTTTTATTACTGAGTAGACCGTAAACACGTACAAATGAAAGTCATTTTGGCAGTAAAAGATTTCAAGAACATCGCTTGCCGACATCAGATACACTGACTTTTAAAGTGGGTGTCGTTTTCTGTTTAAAGAAAATCATTTCAGCGAAATAAGGATAATTCTAAAAATACTTCAGTGATATTTTACTGGTTTATAATAATGTGCGGTTTACTCCAAACTTTCTTGGTCGCGCACGCCTTTACCATGAATTAAATGTTCCAAAACCAATAAATAAATACGTAACATGAGAGCAGTTTATTATTCTGCCGCAGAGCTGTTGCAAATCTTTATCACAACAATCCTCTTTTTCAATTTTCAAATACAGAATCTAATTTCGGAAACCAGGTTTAACGACGCGAATGAAATTGTCCTAAACCCTTAAAGCATAGAACCACAGAGCGAATGCACCATACAGTGTATAGAGAAAAATTAGTTATAAACGAGATTTGGGTGCCACAAAAATATTGCTGGAAGACGCAAATACACAAAGATTCTTTGAGAAAATGTGAAACTATTTTTGCTTCAACTTCGAATAGATTTATCATCGTAAGTAAAATTCACGTTGAATTCCTTTACCTGATAAGCCTATTTCTGACAGATACGTTTACTATTCTGATCAACCCATTTGATCGTTCAAGCTTTGCTCTCTCCAGAAACAATTTTCCAAAAATAACGAACCTTCTACAGCTGTGACAACCATCAACGAGAAATGTCGAAATATTTGTGCAATTTTCTTCTCGATGACTGCACTTGGTTTTGAATACCGATAACAAAGATATTGGAAAGAAATTCAATCTACTGAGACAGCTGTGTTAGGCGACCCAAAACTATATGTACTGTTTCATGCTGATGATACAATAAACATGTATGACTCCAGCTGTAGCATAATATGTTAGAAGACAGTGAAAGCACTGAGGTTTCATCCTTGAAGAAACGCGCAGTTAGTTGGCGAATGAAATCAATAGTTGCGGTATATTTTGAGATTTCAAGGCTTAAGAATTTAAACAAATATACGATGGGCTTAGGCGGTAGGCACTGCCTTCCGCCTCAATATTTCACTGCACGTTTTGGCCTTGCCTATCTAGGTTGCAGAAAAGCAGCTGCAATAGCGAGTGTATTTGCCAAGAGGCATACATGTAGTTAATTAGGAAGATAGACCGGATTAATCTATAGTCAGGTTTAACCTAGGGTGGCGTTCCCATATGGTTTCGCAAATCTATGCATCTAAATCTGCATTAAATAACTACTACTGTTCCTGACTAATTGTTTTCTTTCTCTGTAGCTACCGCTGTGGTTTTCCAGCTTGGAATATATTGCCTACTTCATTGCCTACACCAACAGTGCCATAAACCCGATTATATACTGCGGTTTCAATGAAAACTTCCGGCGGGGAATGATAGCCATGCTTTCTTGTAATTGCCTTCGCGATTTCAAAGCCAGTTCTATACGTAAGTATGAGAGTGACCAGTTTCAGCAGTTCAAGCGGCACAGTCGCCCATCAGGCCAGGCTTCCAGTAAGGATCGTTTTCTAGTAATTCGTTGAGGGGATTAACCAGTGCAGATTATTAGAACAAGGCCAAAAAGCGATGGGATAAGAGCCTTCTCGCAGAAGTAATAACAAACACAGCTGAAATGTGCAATCCGTATGCGTTATAGAAAATGTCTCCTATGTAGCTGCATATAAATGGCAGAATAAAATGTATTGAAAAGGTTTTGACAATACGGCAGAACCCATTTAAAATAATAATAAAAAATCACGAAGCACTAAAACTTTCTCTTAAAGACGATACATCTAAGGAAATGGCACTTGGCACCGTTATGAGTTTGGACTGCTTTATTCTTGAGCTGTAACTAGATTAGTCTGCAATAACAATCATGTGCAACCATGCAACTCTTCCCGTGTTTTTCATATAAAGAACATGACAGCACGAATTGGCACTCATGAAGAGCCTCCGAATTTCTTCTATTTCACTCATAATCCAGCAGCAACATAGCACACTGATTAATATTAAGACGCCTGAAGATGGTCCCATGTCATTTCTAATGACAGACTAACACATTACTTGGCAATGATTATTTTACCAGAAAAACAGCGTTGATTTGAAATTTTTTATCCAAACACATTCTGAAAACTTTCGAAAAGTCATTCGATCTTACTAAGTTGCTTTTGCTCATTCGAAACTAAATATTGAGACACGCAAATTAAGTATAATTAAAAGCAGACTCGATTATCCAGAGTTCCTTTTTACGAACCCAAAATACTGCCTTATTATCCATTAAGGCTGAAATAAAGTGCCCGAGGCTCTAATATGGCCATGCAATTTTTTTTAGGAAACACGCTTGAATTACTCATCAACAATTTTTAACGTAATTTCCCCTGTGTATAAATTAACATGGGAAAAATGGAACCTTCAAAGATCATCTTGATTTTCATACGGCTATTTTGCTTTTTTGTAAATGAACACCACGTTCACAAATTAAATGAAATTTGAGAGGCGCTAACCGACGACCAATTGTACAAGATGAAAGAAATTTTAGCATTGGTAATAATTCAAACAATAATTCTGCACAAAATTTGCATGGAGAGCATCGTGCTTGATTCATAGTTAATCTTAGAAACTGTATGTTGTGATATGTTTGCATTAATGTATTAATTTTGAAGCCAAATGTTTTAACTATTGTTTTATGGATAGCTTAGATTATCCAAGTAGCAACATTTGCCAAATACCCCAGATAATCTTGAATTATTGTTACTAAACATATAAGCTCTAGTCTATTCTAAATTAAGATACTCATGATCTTAAAAAAATGACTAAACGTATTGCTTCTACATAACAAAACAACATGAACAAACTTTTAACATATATTTCCTTATTATTTATTTAAGTTTGATTTATTCATTGACATTGATAAGTGGCATATTTTTCACTGTAAAGCGTTCAAATGTATTATTTTATGATTTTTTAAACTTTTTGTTTGTGACTACCAGTAAATATCTAAAAAATATCAATAAATGAATTATAATGAATGAATTGGTATTGTTTTCAAGTAATTTAACATAATAGGTTTATGTCATATTAAATTAAAATTTATCACGTTTTGCTGTGACTTTCATGGCAGATATGCCAACATACAAGCAGGACATTTAAAAATTCCAATCCCAAGGCAAAACCAAACTAGTCTAAAGCACACAGATTTAATTAACTTTCATTTCTACAAAATTAAAATGCTTAGCGGCAGTAGTTTTATTATTTTTATACATTCTTTAAATAAAAACTGCAAGATATCGTATACTTCCTACGATTGTACCTTTTGATGATTGTTGCATGAAAAACTGCCAATTTTAGGTTTTTCTTTTACTTTGTCTTTTGAATAATGCTATTTGTCATCTTCACTTTATCCTTAAAAATACTGATAGTTGATCCGAACTCAGAATTTAGAAGCTAATTGTTTTTACATGTGGAACACTCAATGAAGAAACGCATTCTGTGACCGCATAATCTTCTGTCCATTTTAGGAAGCACCAGAATCACAAATTTTGGTGGATCCGAAAGACGTAAAGAAGCTCCCATTGTACCATCTATGGAACACGAAATGGCAGAGCTGGTTGTCGTCCAGAAGAATAATTTCAACAGCAAACTGCCAACCATCCAGCCGATCAGTACAGCGAAAAACACCAAAAACCATGCCAAACATCTCAATGGTACCGTTACAACCAACATGTCTGGACTTAGCTTTACAGAACCTCATGATATGTAACAGTTAACTTTTTATAATGCAGTACAACTGAGTTTGCCATCGTCTTGCTCTGAAATTGGTTATGACTGCAGAACAGATGAAACCTACATATACATTGATCAGCATTTGTCTGAGTCTCTTGAATATCTTTCATATGAGCACAGCTAGCTAAATTCCTAAATCACAGTTAAAATGGGAAGCCAATGTGAGGAATCCGAAAATCGTATTGCGCATATACTGTAATTATGCAACATATTCTAAGTTGCAAAATCCTACATGTATCTTTGTGACCATTAGATAGGTGAATAGATTCAAATACGATGACGTAGTTTCTTAAATTACTGTGATTGTTGTATTTTTGATATGTTACGCATAGGGCATACATGTGTAAATTGCAAAGATTGTGAGCATTACATGCAATTGTACGCGTGATGGTTTTGACTTCCTCATATGCGATTTCTTATTCATATGAAATAAGAATAATTGCCTCACTCTGTGTGTATATACAGTGTATATTGGTTTGCCCATAGCAGCTCGTATTGAACTTTTTTAAAAGTGCAATAGAGCATATTGAACTTTACATAACCTTGAATTTTAAGCCCATCTTAAAAAAAAAATATAGAATCCACAAGTTTTAAGGGGAAAAAAATCACTCAATCCACTCCTTGGTTGGATAGTTTTAATGATGACCATACTGCAGTCTGTAGGATTCTTCTAAAACCAGGTCTAAGACTGAAATCGACTTTTACTACTAAATGTATGATTTAAGTTGTATTTAAATATATAAGTCACATGAAAACTGAAGGATTCACCTTCAATATTAGGCACACTGAACTTGCGCTACATCTGATCACAATAGGCACATGAGTACCTATGGATTTTGGAATACATACAGCACCTAGACTCGAAAATGTCTCCAGGGAGCTGCTAAAAATCGTTGCACTGTAATTATTTCATTTTTAATGAATTTAACGAAATTTAAAACCAGTTATGAAAGCATTCTTTCAATGTAGGGTAAATGTAATGCAAATTATTTAAAAAAGAAAAGAATGACAGACCAATTTGTACAAAAACTATCCACGTATTCACCTGCACCAATCAGAGCAGATGGCATTGTACATTTCCCACACAAGAAGCACAATAATTCTGCAGTCATTGAAGTGAACCCAAGTACAATGTACCTTAAAAACGGCATTTCTTGAACAAGTTTGATCAAACAATTGACCGTCAAACTATGTGCTGTTAAGTATTTGCATGTCTAAAGAAGTTTTGTATAAAATGATCATTTTATAACGTGCATATTTATGATGTAATACTTTATTATAATTGCTATGTACAAATTGAAAGATATGAATGAGAACGTATTTTTTCACTTTCGTGGTAATTGAATCACATTCAATCTGTCTCGAATCCAAACCCTAATTTTGTGGTAAATGGCAACGTAAAAAACAATATGCCGCAATAGCAGATGCATGTTGCATAAAAATTTACAGAATATTAAAACTTTCTCACAAACTGAAAGATATTTCATAGGTACACTACCCCCTGTTATAATGCGGGTAAGGATAAGAAAACCATTCTATAACAGACGAATATAATTACAGAAAAATTAAATAAGAAAACAACGCCGCAAACATCACATCACTGTGAGAGGCTTACGTTGACAGTGGTTAGCACCAATTTATCTCAGTGGGAAAACCTGCAATGTGAGGTTTGCAGCAGCAACATCCATTTTTCTCAGTACATTCTGTATGTGTATCTCATTTAAAGGTATGGAGAACAGGAATGATCCACAGTATAACCGATAGCATTATAACCAAGGAGCAGTGTACCTTCAAACATGCATTTTAAAGATATACTAAACGACATATTGGATTGCTTACCATCAGAATTTAATGCTTGTTTTTATTTTTCTTAGCTTCCATTTTCCCCAAAACTCGGAATATCTGCCTTTTGATTTCTTTTTGTTTATGGTTTGACTTGGCATCAGCTGCAGCGAGTTCTTGTTTGTGTTTTTCCACTCTTTGGCGCATGGCGTTGCGCTCCTTGATTTGCTTATCGTGGTAAACTGTTTTAATCATTTTCATCATGTGAGATATCTACAAGAAAAAAATAAAATAAAACGTATCAGTTTTTTAAATCGTTATCATCTATGCTAGGTGAATGTTTGTGAAGGCATTTTTGCAACATTTTTATAGCGGTGGTTGTTTCATGCGACTGCAACATTCCGTTAATAACACATCATTATGAGAAATACTTAAAAAAGAAATTACCTTTTTCTCATGAGGCTCCCGGATTACGGCAAACCGTTGCTGCTGCAATGAAGGTGCAGTTTCCCGGGCACGGATTTTGGGTTTGCTTTTGAACGGCAGGTCCTTTTGTAGTGCTTCCGGGATCCTCATAGGCTTGAATATTCGTTCTGTTCTTACCACACGCTGAAATTGAGAAAGCGCGATGTTAAGCTGTGCTTCAGTTGTTGAACGGTTATTTCGTATAAACCGCCGACTACCTTGTAGGACGAGTCTTCATTGCAGGGGATTGTAATGCCTCTTTCTCGCCTTAACTGTCCAACAGTTTTCATGCCTCGCCATTTTGCCTTCTCCTCAGGTGGCAGCAGTAATGATATCACCAGATTATAAAACTGTGGTACTTGAACTTTATACCACGTCCTCAAGAATACAATATCTTCATAATGGAAATTAGCAGGGAAAGAATGTTTAATGAAATGTTATGACAAACCATGCAAGCATTACATTCTAAATGCAAAAGAACAAGACCTTACCTCCCAGTAATATTTTGTCCTCAAAGGTAGCTCGGAATCCTCCTTCAGGTTTCCGTTCTCCTTTTTTTATTTGCCCTCTAATGCCACTCACAGTCCTAATAGCAGCTCCTTCAAATTTCGAAACTTCCAAAACTGAACTAAACATTCCCTAGAAAGCAAACCAACCACATAAAAATCTACATGCATATCTAACAGTGCAAAAATATTCATTAAAAATTTGATGTTACCTTAATAAAGGCGGTTTTCTTGTATATCTTATAAGGCACTCCGGTCAATTTAAGTTTCTTAACAATTTCCGTGGATTTGTCCAGTTCTGTAACCACCCCGGAAGCTGCTATTCGAAAATTAGCCTGAAAAGGTATAAATTGATGAAACAATACATTGAATAACAAAAAAATAAATGCTTTAACAAATATTTTCAAGTGCATCATCTACAAAGTTTTAAAAAAATAATAAAATAAAACAACGTACAGTGACATCAGCAATATTCTGAATGGCGATGAAGCCATTTCCTTGGGGTGTTATTGGACCCCAAAATGAAGCGACACAATGCAGGTGCTCAGGAGTATATTTTAACAGTCGATTTCTGCCATTGTGATCTTGTATGGAATACAATGGAATTGTTTGAAACCGCCTCCATCCCAACGAAAATATGAGAGGATCTCTCGTTTTGAGGATCTTGTTATACCAGCGGTGCTTTTTTAACCGCACCTGATTGCAAGCATCAAGAAGCAAATGAGTAAGGTATCTACAGGAAGTACTATTACAATTGTACATTTTAAGTAATGCCACCATGATCTAATAATATCAAGGTGGTAATGGCAAAAAATAAATTTTATCTAGCGCAAATTTCCAAAGAGATAACACTTGGACAATGAAATCCCCTGAACAAATAATGCGCAGGATGCACAAAGTGCTAAAATTTCTTGAAAAATAATGGCAAGATACAAAAAGGTCCTACCTGAACGAAACCAATGTTACTTTCACCACTAAGTAATCCACCAAGAATCAGCGGGTATGTTGGGTCAAAGTTGGTGACTAGTTCACAAGGAATGTTTTCTACCTCCACACGAATGTACATTCCTGGTCGATATCCCTCAAATTGCACCCGAGCATTATCGTCCATGTTTGCAAATTCAGTTTTATTGAGCTGAGTAATAATGCACATAGGACGAAAATTAGCATAAACACTTTTGCCCATATAATGGCAACTCTGTTCCATGTCTAGGAACAACAACACATGCATTTTAAGCTTGATAAACTACAAATTAAGTTTTATATTTCTTACTTTACAAACATAATATTAATACACTTATACACGATACAACAAGCCTAAACATAGATAAAAGAAATTTAGAAGATAACCTACTTGAGACTGAACATTAAGTTCTGCTTTCAAGTCCTCGTAATAAGAAGCTTCTCCTTCCTCATCATCATCAAATACCCCATTAAACCTGTCTTTTAACCTCTTCTTTTTTGCCAAAAGCTTTTCTGCTTTGGCTTTTTCAGGATCAACAATTTCAGTTTGTTCAGCATCATCATCACCACCATCTGCATAAAAACGTGCAAATCAATGTACCAAAATCCAAATTACCAGTTGGTATTACTCATAATAAGTATTAAATCTAACGATGTAAAGGTTTACCTTCATCTGAACCACTAAATTGTTCTTCATTATTACTTTCCGTGTCCCTACTCTTGGATATAGGATGCGATTGGTGAGTCTCGCCAGTCTCCAAATCTTCGAAATCTCCATACAGTTCAGCTTAAGATTAATATTAAAGCAAGAAATATTGATCAAAATCTTTTATACATTGCCACAGTTTTAGTCAAATAGATATTTAGATAGATATTTATTTCCTTCAATCGAACTTGATATGCCCAGGTTTCGCAGGTTAAAAATTGTATTTTACCCTGACCTGGTCATTAGGTCAAGATAAAAAATAATTGAAACCAACATTATTTCCCCACGTCAATGTTAAAATCCCCGGTTCTGTGGGAACCCCTTAAATATTAATGATAAGTTACCATCCTTATCCAGAAGTTTGCTTGCATCTTCGCTGTTTTTCCATTTACCAGTGACAAAGCAATCTATGATTTTTTCTTGGACCTTGAATGATGGTAAAATTGGACAATCGGATTAGAAAACTATATGCCAGTGGGAATCCACAATGCAACTTGAACTATGCTAGAAGTTTACATCTTCTGACTGCCAATCCTGAAGGCGGTTAACAACAAACTTGGAACAGTCTGGCACATTCATGGCAGCACGACCTGACATTAATTCTTGATTTTTCTCTCGAGCAATTTTGAATAAACCACCTATTGCCGAATTGTCCATATCTTGATCTTCAGGTTCTTGAGGCTCAGGCTCAGTGGCTGGAAGGCGTAAAATCATGATTTCACAAATAAACGAAACGTTCCGAGGATATTCTCAATTCTGAGAAGCAAGTGTCGAATGCTTACCATTTCCATAGACTAGCCGTCTCAAGTTGGGGGTTTCTTTTTGTCGTCGATAAAAGGCATCGGCAGCCTTTTTGGCCAAGTCAACTTTCCATTTTAGCTGGCCTATCAACAAGCAGTAAATAAACAATAAAACGAAACAGTTGCATCATTATGAGTAAATTAACAATGAAGAATGATACAAACCTTCTTCTTCGATGTTGTCATCGCTGCAGTCACCATCAGTATCATCATCAAAATCAATTACTTCATCACTATGTTTTTCGAGCATTTTCTTATCCTATACAAACAAATATTTAAGTAAATAATAATAAACAATAAGAACACAAGTAAAAAAGAATATCTCACAACACAGCATTTTAATTAGTACCATTTTTAACTTCTTTGTGGGCTTTGCTTCAGATAAAATATTTGAACGTTTCCTCTTCATTGATGGGCTAAAGCTACTTTTAAGCTCCTCATCTTCACTATTACTAGCATTGTCATCAGTGTCCTCATCATCTGAGCCATCATCCTCATCTTGATTATCTTCCTCCTCTTCCTGCTCATTATCATCATCATCACCACCATTGCTGTCATCATCATCATCATCATCCTCATCATCATCCTCATCCTCATCTCCATCATCAGTGAACTTCACTTTTCTTCTTTTCCGCTCAGAATCAGAATCAAAGGAAATTTCAGACTGTGGAATCAACATGTCAGGATTCCTGCATGATTAGCAAAAATAAATGATTTCATTCCTGCATGATTAGCAAAAATAAATGATTTCACTATTTCTCTCCCAAAAATTCCATTGTTGCAATTTATACCACAATCAGCACTTCATACGGGCAAATTTTTAAACATGGCATCACAAGTTTTGTCTCATTGTGATGAATACTGAACTACTTGTTAAACAGATGGAACAAAACATTACCTTTCTGCTTCCTCGGACGTGATGGCAGCAGCACCAGTCAAAATTTGCAGGGAGCTAGCAGCAATTTTTGTATCCAAAGTATGTCGACTTTCTTCCAATGATGAGACAAGCTCACTAAGTGGGCCCATACCTGCCTTTCAAAATAAATATATTGAGCATGAGTGCAAGTGGATGCATAAGCAGAAGTCTTAAACGAATAACTTTGATAATTCCAACAAAAATAATGATAAATTCATAACAAAAAATATAACATTGGTGTAATGATGCATTTGGGAAGAAATTCCCATTGTTGTATTTCCTTCAATTTTGCCACAACAAAAATGGTTTCAAGGTAACGTACCAAAACAGTTGCAAATTATTCTAACATTTGAATCAGTTGCAGATATTTGTTGCCAATTTGGCTGGCGATTGAAGGTTTATAAGGAGGTATTAGTAAAAACAACAGATTTATATTTTAGCTTATCATTAAACCAGTCATTAATTTAGAATAGTATGTAAAAATGGTACTTTCCTACAATACATCAATATCAGAAAACAAATATTCTATAGCTACCTCATTATGGTTGGAATGAGAATGGCTGCCACCAAGTTCAATATAGACGGCATCTTTGTCGTAAACAATCCCTCCTACACCTGACAATGGTGCATAGATGAGTCTCTCTCTTTCATTAAGTGAACGTTTTTTTTCCTGGTCAGGGAGTGGGCATGGGTCAGGAAGAAAACTGACATCTTTGATGAAGAAATCCCCGCATCCAGGTATGTGGATAGCACTCTGATTTTTAAAATTTGCTCCTCGAGTGTAGCCATAAAAACAAACAGTGCGATTACACTTTGGGTTCTGACGAATCTTTTCGGGATTAGTCAAATCTTCAAACCTGATGTTACAAAAGATACATATTTAATAAATTCTATCCTAAGTTAACAAAGTTATTAAAAATAACACCGTGAAATACTGACCTATCGGCCAAAATATAAGGATGTCCAATGCGAAACTGTAACGGTCTATACTTAATGATGGAAATGAAACGCCCAAGATTACGGACTTCCATTCTCTGATACTCATCATGCACCAAGCCTGATAAGTGAAACAATTTAGCCCCCTAAAATGAGAACTACTTTAAGCAAATTTTATCTTAATAAAACATCTATTACGCTAAGCATTACTAGATAAAAAGTAACCATACTGGATAAATTTCCGTCCAAAATCGATGCTTAAGGGTCTTTTTTACTTTACGTAATTGCTTAGCATTACGGAACACATCCAGATGAGTTAGAACGCCCATAATTCGTGGAAAACCATGAGCTTGGCAGATATTTAAAAATTCGAACGTCTCCATTTCAAATCCAAAACTGGCATCTACCAACAGCAGGACCAAATCGGCCACTTTTGCAATATCAATCATGTTGTTCAGATCATTATTGCATTCAAAAAAGGTTAACCTGCGCTTTTTCCCTATTGAAATAAAAAAAAGTCATCAGACCAAAGTGCCATTTCTAAACTGTTAAATGTTCGTAACAAGTTACCAGTCACAACGGTCACGGGTCCTTTTATGTCACTCATATTTTGTCTGGTAAAGTTGCTTATCAAACAACGCAACAGAGTACTTTTGCCAACTTTTGGTGGCCCGACAATTGCAACGATGATTGGAGGTGGTTCAAGAGGAGTGTAATCGACCGTAGGAACATGCTGCCTTTTAGCTCGCACATCCATGGTCCTGCAATAGAAAAAAAACAAGCGCATTTAAAGAAAACTTTTAAAAATAAGATAGGTTACAAGAGTTTTCTACCAATGACTGAAGTTCTCAACCCAAGTGATGCTGAATTATAATAATTATGGCAAGCTATGTTGGAAACAATGAGCAAGGTGGTAAAACTGGTGGTTAAGAAGATGCTCTTTATGCATCTCAGATTGTTTGATGGTACATTACTGTGTATTGTTTTGAACTCTTTTAAATAATACGGTACCTAGCAGTCTGTAAATTGTTTCGTCAAGATCGACAGTAGGTCTATCCGTATTTAATTAGCATTCTGTATCTTCCATAAAATAATGTTTACTGTATATCTTACAAAACATGTTCGTCAATTTTTAAACGGTTAAATGGGAAGCCAACGAAAATTCTACCGGCATTTCCAGTATCGTAGAATATAAATTAGATCTTAACTCTGCAGACGGGAATTTCGAATTTTAACTTGGTACCGGTATCTTCAGGTGGTGAGGGCATTATACTGGAGGAAATTATCTGTAGAAATTTGTTTCATCGATAGATTTTACCCACCTTCTAAATCGTCTCTCAGCTTTAACTGCATTTTGGACAGCAAATGCTTTTGGGTTTCGTTGCTTTGGGGTGAGCGTTTCTTGCTCTTCTCCCTTCCCATTTTTTGGCTTTTTCTTGTCAGCCTTTCTTCCAGAATGCCGATCCCTGTGCGACTTGTGCGTTTGTTTCGCTCCGTCTTCATCCATTGTTGATGGTATAATAAATCAGTAAACACTATCGCGGCGAAAAGGAATAATTATTCGACCATTTAAAGCCATTTATAAAACATTTATTAACTACAGGCGACAATACCTTGTCCTACGACTTTATCATGCCTTGATGTTCAACGACACGTGCTGCGAACTTCAACACTACAATGGCTGGCGGATGTACAACTACGGCGCTACGTCAAGTGCACATCCGTTAACCAAACTATGGAGCGCCGTTCCAAAACGTATTTAGAACCTTGCCAGATAATAGAACCGAAATTAACGAAGGAAGGCCTTCGTTAATTAAGGCAGCCACACAAATGAAAATAGCCACAGTCCAACCAGTAGACGTCAAAACAAGGACAATTGAATGAAAAAAATAAGTGGTATGTCAGCGTGCGTGAAATATTTTCGCAAATAAGGACATAGGGATCATCCATAAATCATGTCCGATAAAAAATTTTGCGATAGATAAAAGAGGGAAGTTCAAATAATTTTACAGTAGAAAAAAGGAGAGTGCATTAAGCCTTTTCTTCTTCTTATCAATTTAACACTGTCCATCACTTCTATTTGAATGCTGGCGCAACTTCACATACTCTATATTCTCTCTCTCTTCGGGCATTCTATTCAAATTTCATATACATGCATATAGGCCTATATGCAAAGCATTAAACTGCAATTTAAAAGATATTTATAACAAAACACATTCGGCACTCCAAACACTTTCTGAGGCAGTGAACGACCACTTAGGACTGCAGTTTTATGTCACTTGAAATGCCCACGAATGCTACATTTATTTTCACCAGAGTAGAATGGATCATCCGCTGGGGTATTCGTATTATTTGAAAATGTCCCTTTTATTTTTTTAATTTAAAAAAGTTCAACAAACAAGGAAAGAATCCAGCAGGAAGCGTCCGAAAACGGATTTTTTTACTGCAATTTAATCTGAAAATTAGCATTGGAAAAATTATGGAAGTTGCATAAAGGGTTTTGTCCACGTTGATTATTTTGAGACGAGCATTTGGTCTAATAAAAGCTCTCGTTCCACAAGGATCGGAGCATCAAGGCATGTATTAGTTAGTTATCCAAGTAAGGATGAACGGTCTAGTAAACCATGGCTGATTTAAATGAGCCATTCGCGGTTTCACCTTGCAAAGAAATGTACTAAGTTCATTTTTTAATAAATAAACATGACATGGCATCAAACTATATGCAATTCGATAGGCCGATTCTATACGAGAAAAATAAATATTTAGCATTAATATTAAGTACATGTATTGGCTAAGCATGAAAGGCGCCATGCAATAATATTGCACGTTTTTGCTACAAATACGTATTTTATGTAATTACTAAATTTATTTTACCCAAGGTAGAATTGGCCGTAAACATATGTTCCAGCTTTGGTTTATAATTTTAAAATGGCCCGTTCATTTATCAAATATTGAAGAAATTTGAAAAGAAAACAACGATGGCTACCTCCGTATTTGTTCAACGTTTTTTTCAAACTTCTTAATTATTTAATAAATAAATGGGACATTTTGAAATTATAAACCAAAGCTGCAACATATAGTTTACGGCCAATCCTACCCTACAGGAAGATAAATTTAGCGACTATAATAAGTAATTGCAGTAAAAATGTACGAGTAATATTTTTACATGGAGAGCATTCATGTAAATGTACATATAAACTCTACGTCTTCAAGTTCATCCACGCTGTATACCCCACGGAATTATGCTATCACCACAATGCTCGTAACGGTTCCCCAATTTTAATTGCTAAACTTGCTGCTAGATAGGAACGCAAATATTATTTCTGAAGCCAAGTGCAACGTTGTTCGCCAGGGGCGATAGGTGGCGCAATTTCACCAGACTAAGCGCGAATATCAAACGCGTCGCCATGGCAACGAGGCTGCATCCCACTGCTCTTAAAATATGCGCTGGCAACACGCCGCATCGCTCCATAATTTAGCCCGAATTTCAGACGTGCAAATTTAAAGCAATACAGTAAAGATAAAAAAGCATGACCACAACTTAATGCCCGACGCAAACGCCAAGCATATTCTGATTTTTTTACAAGCAGGGTCTATAATCCCGTTCTGATACGTGTCTTACAGAAAATGCCAATGTAGCGTCGCATTTTTGCCAAACCATTGAACGTCACCACGTTGTATATCAACATATTAATGAAGGAAACTAACGCATGCATGTGTAATATTGCGAGTTGGTTTTTCGCCGCACGGACTGCTGTTGTACTGATGGATTGCGAGGGCACACGTGGCCAGGTTCCCACCGTGCCGTCCAAGCGGAAGATGTCTTTTTGTGCGTCTTTCGCTCGGTGACAATGCCGCGCTGGCTGCCATTGGTTCGGCCATCACTTTCCACTTGGCTGCCCTGCAAAAGGAGCAGTCAATGCTGACTGACAATTCGCACTACATTAACCGACTGAAGACACGTTTATTTTCGGCGGCGGAAAACAGCGCATTTTTTAGCCCGCGGATGGATGCGAATATGAGTGGTGTGTGAACCTGCGAAGATGCTTTTTTCAATGAGGATTAATGCGCAATGAGCATGCATCGCGTATGTGCCACCTATCAATCGGCATTTCGCGTGTCGCATGATTGGAAAACAGATTTTCCAGAATTCTAGCTAAACTTGAGGCACCTTCCATCAGCTACACCCGATGCTCAAGTGAGCAGCGGGTAGGGGTCATTCTGGATTCATTCCGACCAGTGCAGGGCGAATAACCGTCTCTTATGCTGCTGCATAAGGTATAATATTTTTTACCACTTGCGAGGCTTAAGGCGGACACAAAAGAATGCGTTTTTGTTTGAAATTCTTGTTATAATTGCTAAATAGTTTGCTCTCGTGTAGAATGTTCACAGTTTAAATTTTCCAAATGTCCCGTTTACTGTTAAAAAAACCTTGAATGAACTTTATAAAATGCAAACTAATTTCGAATTAATTTAGTTTTTCATGAATAAACGGGGCATTTTCAAATTATAAAAAAGAAATCAGACCCTAGTTTACGACAAATTTGAAGCAAAAATGTGTATTGTTTTGTATGGTGGGCATCCGTTAAAGAGAATAAAATTAATACATCCATTATGATTACAGTCAATGTTTTCTAAAGCCACAAATGGTTAAGATTAGTCATGCACTCCAAACGCCAAATTAGTTTATGTGGATGATTCGTTGAAAATAACCAGAATTTACAATATCGGAAAGGAAAAAATCATCATGAGGGAACATTTCAACGATGTCGGAAGGAAAAATAAGCATGGTGCCAAATTTTGCGTTGCATGAAAGGTCCCTAACAGCGGAACATAATGCAGGAATTTTCGAAAATCGCTTTAATACCTTAAATACAAGCATAATAGCAAAGAATGCTAATGTTTGAACAGGCAAGGTTGTCATTTGTTAACTGCATCTTAATGATAAGCTATAAAAAGCATTTTCAAAATGAACCGATTTAATTATTCGTTATAAAATAAGTGCTAAATGTGTAAAAGCATGGTAGATAATTTATCATACTATATACATAGGCTCATAACAAATATAAATCGGTCGCTTAGTTACTATATTAACCCGTCACGTTTTGTAATAAACCTTAAACGAACCCAATAAAACTACACGACTCAACCAGATTATTCACTGTATTACACTGTAGATGTTCGGTATAAACGCCGGTGACACATCCACGCACATGCATTGCACACATGAACCATCGCCCTGATGTATTTGGAGGTGGAAAATTTCCGGATATCTGAATCAGTCCCATATACCAGTATATAACTTGATGTAACGGATATAATTATTCTCTTATCTTCCATCGTTAACTGATGAATATAACTATACGTTATTGTTACGTTATACGTTATTGAAGTTAATAAAGTACAATACAAGTAACTCCTTTAGAAATGATTTATTAAAGCAAATACTTTTCCTAAATTGCTTGACGTGTTTTGAAACAGGTTTTTCCGAAAATAGTAGTTTCCTAAGGACAATTTAATCCTCATCATTCATATCTATACCTATCGATAATGTACATGTATGTCACAAGTTTACCTTGGACAAAAAATCATTTTGTTTAAGTGATCATGTGTCGGCCTGAAGTTTAAAAATGCAGGTTATTCAAGTTCACCTCAAAATATTTACTGTACATTAAAAAGTTTACAAAATAATGACATAAGATCAAAATAGATATAAGACAATAAGGTCAAATATTAGTGGCGGTTTTCCCATAAACAAGTAAATAAACCAAAACAAATTAGCGCTAAAATTACATGCATAATTTATTTTATTTTTAATTGGCGGCCATAAGTAGAAAACTAAATAGTTCGTGAGCTAAACCCAAAGTAATATTGCATTTTTATTCAAAATTGCTGGATGGTGACCTATACAGCTTGCATGCGTTTGTGTAGTTTTCATATTGTATTGATTTTAGAGGATTTTCAATGTCCTTTTGAACGGATGAGTGAAAGGTTGATACATGAGGTAGGACCTCGCATCAGTCCATACAGATGGTTGAGTAATGAAATATTAATCTGTCGGGCCATTAACCTCCTTAAGGATGATGTAGGCTAAGTCAAATAGGAGTCGAAATGGGTAAAATCGAACCGCGGTTTGTACTCGTTGGAGCGGGACTCATCTAACTCGAGGGGCCTCGTTCTATGGACTGAATGTACAGAATACACATCAGCAAGCCAATATCTGGAATGGGGCACATAAATACTATCCTGATTAATGGGAAGGAGAGTCCTTAATGCTCATGGGTTTCGCTTTGGCAGTTTTTTTTTATGTTTGGAGGTTTGCGTGAGACATTTCTGGGCAAACCTACGTTCAGTTTTATTTCTAGCTTATATTGTTACGAATCATGGAGTGTATTTTCAGAAATAGGTATGGTTAATATACAAATGGTTATTTTGTAATATACATTGTTTATCAGCTTATACATTACAATGTCGCGAGGCGAACATCATTCGTTTTAATTAGTTTAAACAGATTGCATGCATGGTTTAATCATCGCGACCCACTTGAGTACCTCAATTAGCATCTTACTCAGATCACCGTATAGTCGTATACAAAGCATGTCGATGGATTCATCCACATGCATATATGGATCCAGCGAGAGGCATCAAATCACGAGCTCCCTAACACCATTCATGTGTTTACGTGGACCATGCATCGTTTAAGTTCACTTTAACTACAAAATTGTTAGTTTGTGGTTTAGCTACACTACAATAGCCAGTAGAGATGTGAACGTTTTTAGAATAATGTAACGCTGCGATATATAGGCATTTCTATTACATTGTACCTGTCATATTTGGTGCCCTTCTAAATTTATTCTCTTAATGGATTCCAAAAGAACAGAACATGGATGCCTAATTTTCGAAACCTCTGCTTTTATTAGAGCTCGTGGCGGAGAAAAATTCTGTTCAAATATTATAAGTCAATAAATAGTTGACGGTTTCACAAACTGATACATTTAGATACTCCCTAATTCATCGTACAATTCTACCAACAAATAAGAACAGCTACTTAAACTACGATGCTAAAAAATGAAAGTACTGCACATCAATGATAAAAAACTAGGTTGTAAATTTGAAATGTTTTATACGAAAACTTTTACTGTCATAATTATGTGTAAACGATATCCATTTCCAAATTGCAAAGAACAGGATGCATCGTCACCAGACACATACTCTGCGTGATATGGGATTGTTCAATGTGCATGGGTACAGTAATGCGTGTGTGGTATCACATGTAAGCAGTTAGGGTGAAGCGGCTTTGACATTACACCATAAATTACAGATGGTCCATTCGTCTAACTCCCCCTAAACCCATCCTCCTTTTTTACCAACACCGACACCTTTTGAATACATGGCCCAAATGTGATAAATATGGAAATGATTAATATTAATGTGGCAGTTGTCTATTATGGCACGCTTTCAACACCGTTCCATAGTATAGTCATTGTGCATGATGTACATCATTTACTGTACTTAAAAAACTGTTCAGTGGGCCTTATAACACATACGAGCTCGTACTGAACCATGCCATACTGCTTCGAATGAATGTGCGATTATCAGAACGATCATCAAACGCTCTGATACAAGGGTAATGATTTATTAATTCAAATGACAGCAATCAAGTACACTGTATATGAAAACAAAAGCGTTTAAAGCTAAATATATATAGATGCCTAGTGTAGATTTTCTTTAAAAAAATGTATAAGCTCATTTTTAAACTATACAATATTGTGAATTTATTAAAACAAACTGGTCTACAACTAATCCTAATTATTCCTTTCACAAATGTTTGATCGAATATATGCAGACGTATTGATAAGAGTTAGTAGCCATAGTAGCCATTAGTAATCATATCATATCATTTTTAGTTATTTGCATCGGGTTTATGTCAGTAAGAATTGCCATTTTATTGCAAAAAAATGTGAAATAATGATCGCATTTCAAAAAATGCATTAACATTATTATTATTTCAATTTATTGCTTAGCTAATTACGTAATAATAAGAACGCGAAAATGTTTCACACCTTGACGTTGATCAGAAATAACAACACGCTATACATGAATGAGCTTAGGAGAGTCTGTCGAAATTTATCAAGACTGTAAAATGGCCGTGTTTTTACAGTTGTGATATAGGCATACTCAAGGATTCAGGAATACGTGACTTTAAAATTCACATTTTTCAAAAGCGACATTACAACTGCATTACTGTATTAGCGTTTCCTGTGAAAATCGACAAGCTGGTTCAAGGCTTATCGTTTAGTACAAAATAAGCAGCATATCAAATTTCATATATAATTATAATAATGGCATGCAATTGTGCAACTATAGATTTTATAGGTAGTATACAGTGTATATTTAGATTAAAAATATTCATTATGCTTCTAATCAAAGCTCCTATATTTCATTTGACCATAAAGTAGGGGTAGTGAAGCTTTCACTATTTCTGAATGTCGATGATAGTCATTTAATATTCGAAATCTGATTTACTAATCGTTTGAAGTTTACGTCGACTCATTTACTGCAAAATCTGCATATCAATTTCCCCGAAGCAATAAGTTGTTTCCTTAATTGGCAAACAATTTCTAAACAACACATACGCACGCTGTCAGCTGTGTCAAGTGCTATTATGGTATTAAAGGTTATATCAGTTTTCGTTTTAACACACGCGGTTATGGCTTATATTCCTCTGCATGTACGGCAGCAATGTGCCCCGACAGCGCGGGGGTTGCCACATAAGCCCCTACGAACCGAGCAGTTCCCATAATATATCCTCGCATAATTGCCTCCATGATAAAAAGGCAAGGAATATAATCTATCTAATATCCAAAGTGTCTATATTCTGAGTGTCTACTATGCAAACAGCACGATTCTAATCACCGCAGATCACTAAAGGATTAAACATTATACATGCAGCTATTCGCATACCTTGGTGCAGGTCTAACCACGTTTAAACTGGATCCTGGAACAGGATCTTTATGATTTCACTTTTCCAACGAAAGGGCGGAAAATTGATGCAAAATAGTTTATAAGTCATCGCAGCGAATGTCAAGTCTAAGACCCACACTAAGCTCTGAAGTCCAAAGTGACAGAACAATACCTTCCGTGTAGGTAAGCCCTTCATCCGTTTACAAATCCAGGACAATCATTGTCAAGTCTCTACCAAGACCAAATGGAATTTTTATGGGATACTCAAAAACGTGTGTACACGGATAGGCATGCTTGTCAAGAACATTTATGCAAGCATTGGCAATTCCTGGGATTGTACGTGGGAAGGTAGGCCTATATATGTCCCAATCAATTCCAACAGGCAACATCACCTTAATAAATCCAAACTGGTTAATCTGTTGAGACAACCGAACGATACCTGAAAAACAATGACTCATAGCTGGTGGATGCACCGGTCTGATATTTTAATTGTGCATTTGCCGGAGCAACTTCACAAGCGGAAATGAAGTCATCGCATAATTTAATCACCAGACAAATGGGGATAAATTTAATTAATGCGAATATAATTGATTAGACAAGAACTAAAATCTTACTTTAGCTATGATATTATAATAAATAAATCATTATATTTCAAGACGCAAAGAGCTTGTGAAAACTACCTCAATCAACCTTATTTACTCGCCATCAAGCGTACCATATGTACCCACGAGTGTTTGTGTTCAATAAGGCAAATTTACACCATAAAGAGGGGACAAGTATGAGATGTTGGTTACAAGAAGAAAAATAAAATGTTGCCACCTATGAGAGCTTAACTTTTATCTTGAATCCTTAGCTCGCTTTTTGTCGGCCTCACAAACGCTGTTTGCCTATATTGTAAATGGTTTTACAACATTTGTACCACAGTTACCACTTACCCGGCCTTCCATGTATTGTTTCAGATACCTTATAGAATAAATATATAGTCAGGCAACCTAACGGAAACAAAAGGAGAAAAAGACCGCTTCCAATATACGCATGTCCTGTATACATTTTCTTAGCAACGTTTTCATCCAACGCACAGCATGTGACAAAATAAACTGAAGCAGGAAAACAAGAACAATCCCTAGTTCTTCAGATAATAGTTTGTTGCAGCCTTTATGCGCGCAGTATCTTGCGGCACCAATTGGTTGTTCTTCGATATAAAGCTTCAAATTTTCAATATACATGTAGACCGGTATTCCTAGTAAATGGATGTGGCTTTGCCTTAATTGCCTAGATATTTAAGACAATATATTTGGAGCAATTGTTTGTGTAAAATATGTAGATATTTGAACCGCTTGTCCAATGAAATCGTTTAGATAATTTTGCGAACAACAAGTTCCAACGGTTGCTGTATCAAAACGCTCAAATGTGCATTATAAGAGCCCAGCAACTGACGTGAATAAACCGTCCAATATATGATAAGAGAAAATGAATTCAAGCTAGTCCTCTATGCAAATCCGCAATACCGTTGCCATCAGTTCTCCAACAGAAATTGGCTTATCCACTCATTTAGTCAACCAAACAATCCTGCTCAACACACATAATGAGCAGACAATCAGAGTAGATTTGCATAAGTGTTACTTATATGCAAGTCTCAACATGAAAGCAGGTTTACGAATTGATTACCCGATTTTCAAGCAGATAGTGGCGTACGTAAGAGTATGTCAGTTGGAATACAGGATGAAGAGAACCCCAATACTGTACCATTTAATTTTAACATGGATTTGGGCGGTCCATTCTATTCCAACAAAATCGTGGTATAATTTACGAATAATCAAAACAACCATGCATACCGAGGTAAGATTAGGATACTTAGGGCAGAAACGTGCCTTATGTCTGTATTGGTGAATTTGATAAAATCTTCATTAGATGGCGCGACCTGTGCCCGTTGCGAATAATAGAAAAGGTCAACAAAAAAACATACGCTACTTCAATAGCTCCATTTCAGGTTCCTAATCCATAATAAACATACGCTAGGCAGAACGGAATGGCACAGTTATGCTCAAGAGAAGCTCTCGAACACGAACCTCAGGGCACTCCAAAAAAAACCTCGCGATAGTGCCCTATAGCTTCATTCCCATTTTGTATAATTACATGGTCAACATCAATGAGAACTGGGCATCTGCCTGGCGCGTTTAAACAAATGGTTGCATAACGTTCGTGTTTACAGAACACCTGCACTTTGACACCCAGCCTTGAAAAGAGCACCCTGCCAAGGACTAGTGGAGCACCCAACAGCACGTGGTGGCCAGAGCATAAAGACGCATCAGGAGAAGATGCATTGTTCTGTAATCCTTGCACCAGCAAGATAAAGCCACGTAATAACAAGGACTGGATAACCAGCAGAGGGTTCTGTTTTTCCACAAGGACCCGCACCCAGGAGGGGATTTTCACCCATCTCGAGGGCCCACGGGGATCTGGCCACTCGTATAGGTCAATTCGCATTGGGATTCACCACGGAGCGCAGGATGAGTGGAATATAGAACGAAAGATAATAAGCGAGTGCCACAATCCCATCTCTGCAAAAACAAACACAGCGGCCAATGCTCTGGCATGGAATTATAAAGTTGATTTTGGTAATTCGATTTAAGACCCTTAATCTTTTATGCGAAGGTACAGGCTGTGAATTTCGTGGCCATGCTGGACTGTAAAGGATCACCGAAAGGATATGCCTACTGCAGTAAAATATAATAATATAGTAGCCTACTATTGTAAAAATACATGTTTATCATAATTGATAAAAGGAATTTTCGTACCTTTTATGAATGCTACTTTACCCATTAATGTAAGTGGCAAAAAAGTGACTGGAAAGATTTCAAAACCAAGTGTTTAATAGTCGAATTTGATGAAAACAAAAAGCAAAACACTATTTGTTATGCATACCTAAACAATAATTTTAACAATCTATGTATCGGTATCCTGTAATTACATGTACAAAATTTCGAACAAAATTGCCAAGAATGTAAAATAATAATTTCTGAACAAGTGCAAATTAATGCTTTAATAATAAGTAAGAAATGGGGCATTCTCTATTTTTGTAGAATTCAAACATTTTGCATCTTCAAATTTAAAAATTGACTCGTGAGTCGCGACAATGGATCTTCCGCCGCCTTTCCTTTACTACATTGTCATTTTTCTATACCGCAATAACCGAAACGAACATGAGGAATCCAGATCGTTTCCCTACATGCATGTACATGAATGCGTCCAAGTTGGGCAAGAATGTGAAATTTCAGTGACAAAGAAAAATGTCTTAGTCAATGAAATTTCACAAGCGGTTCGAGTCCAATCCTATTAAAATGGTACAGATTGCAGGACAATATGTATAAGATGCTTATTGCAAACGAGCTCTACGATTTGTTTTCTAATTAATTTATATTATGAGGCTTACTCCAAGTCCAAGTCCAACAGGTACGTGTATACACTGTTGTTTAACTAGCAGTGGAATGGCCATGCGCAGGAGAAAAGGCAATGCCTAATTGGATTCTTCTACTGACCTACACGTAGAATTAGTTTCTAAAGCCGATTCTCGTCGTATGCTTTTCTAACTTGACTTTTCAACTGCGAACTTCACCCATATAAGCTAAAAAATTGTAAACGTTAAGCAGTCCAGTTGCCTTTTGGCTTTGTTGCATCTGACGATATCTATATTCGCGGTTATTCCCGAATTTCCCGTTTGGAAAAAATTTTTTCAGCCGTAGACAGCGATGAAACCGACCCAAATTATATATATATGTATATGAAAAATCCTAATGAGGAAATATATTCAAGGGATTAAAAAGAAATCACTGTTCACGACCTTTATACCACAGGCATCAGCATGGGTTAGAGAAAGTCCAAACCCTTTAATCCATGCAGTTATGGTGAGTGTAGTTCGCGCTGGAAATGCCCTACACCAAATAATTCATTTTTGCTCCATGCAGAAATTTTTCGGGAACTATTTGCCCAATGGTCAACCGAAAAACAGAATGAGCAGATAGTGGTCAGCATCATAAATCTTCAATCACAATGCATATTACTATAGTTTCGAATAGGATAATCCCGCAGCTCATTTAGACCCATACTTAGACCAAAACTTAAAGGTGGCCGGCGGGTTGCCTTCGCGTGTCCACTCAAGCGGCTTCCCATGCCTTCTTGGCGAGCTGACCACAAACACCTGGAAACTTATCATGCCCGACACAGAAGCCATTTTTGTAAAGGTATCATTGCGGTCCGAGTCACTCAGCATCGTGGACGGTCCAGTCTAGCCTGCAGGTGATGGAGACGGCATAATAAACCATGGTCAAATTTATGTGTGGCGGTTGGCTCCAATAAAAATAAGCTAAAATATGGGGCGATCTGTTCAATAGAATCTATAGCAGCCGCAAACACCACATTGTCATTACCCTTTTCTTTTGCCTCCAATATATTTGGATAAATTTGCCACCTTCAGGCTTAAAGAGTAAGTGCTGGGAAAATTAGAGTTCGGTAGGCCTATGATAAGATCAGGTTATAAAAAAAACTAACGGCTTTTTGACGACTGCTCTCAATTTTAGGGCAGACAAAAACGTCGTTAATCATAGAATCGCCCAAGATGGTTTAATAACGTTGAGCAAAAATATTTCATGCAGCATTTAAAAATGTTAAAACTCGCTATGTCACCATCTCTGAAAATACATTACTTCCAAGTTTTATGCTTGCGAATACAACTTGTAAATTCGCGTTTGATTCTGAATAATTTTTTTCTAATAAATAATAAACGGGAAATTTGAAAGATTATTTTAATACCAGTGTCTTGAAGGGCAGTAGCAGATTACATTTAGCAACAAATCCTGTTCCTTATCTTACCAAATAGCAAAATTTTTTTAAACATAAGTTAACTAAATTGGTGCATTATGATTTTAAATCAAAAATAATCACATTAGTGACTAGATAACACATGCAATGTAAATTCGTAAAAATGACCCAAGATATCTCAATGATCGGAAAATTACATCATCTGAAATAGGGAAGGTCTTCATTTATAACATTTTCAATACAATTATTATTTGGGGGACATGAAAAAACAACCGATTAAAACAAAACAGAATCCAGTATCGTATAGCAAATGGGTAAGTACCGCATACTTAGGAACCTTTAGACATTACATTATTCGTAAAGCAAACAAAAAAAATTACCTTTACTATAGATCTGTAATTAAAGAGTATGAATCATTTTTCTTCAAGTTAAAAGTGAGTACTAAAATTTTGTAAATGGTAAAACCTCAAATAAAACGATGCAAAAAACGCACATTGGCGTGATTACTTTGTTTCTGCACATCACAAAACAATGTATCGAAAAACAATTGGTTAATCATGTGGTTTTCACAAAGTGCCTACTTATATTAAATGCATATGAAGCTAACGAAGTCATGTGTAATACATCAAGATATGATAATTTTCCATTTTCCGATTCCAAACGTAAATCAAGGAAAACAATTAAGCATTTTGTGACAAACACGCCCACGCATTTAAAATGGATTCTTGATCTAAATAAGGTCATGTTGTAGTTCCAATGTTTGGAGAAATTCGTTTACAGCATTTCACATGTTACTCTCTAATACCGATCGTTCGGTCGTCTTGAAGCCACCAAACGACAACGTTTCTTCTTACACATCATGCAATAAATTATCAGTATAATGTATTCATTCGTCTCAGCAACTTCATCTCGTTGATGCTGGAATGGCAGCCATTTTGTTCGCTTCCTATGATTATTCATTTTGATCCAAAACTACGCATAAGCGAAAACGTACAGTGCAAGGTATACTGTACTAATTCAAGGTTATACAAGTTGTAAGATGGTCCTCCTTTCCGTAGGAATTTGCTTATTCGTCTACATGTGCACGTCAACATTTGCGCCTATTCTGAAGGGTTAATATAAAAATACTATTGCATCAATAAGTTAACTTTACTTTTAATTCATTTATTTTATTTTCAAATTATTTGCTTAGTGTGTGTCCAGGTTTAACAAACAAAGTATTCAAGATAGAACATTTTAACAACATTACTTATT
>JAQIXS010001678.1:0-27801 GCA_034700785.1 Rossiulus vilnensis | reverse complement strand
TTGTCTCGGCACCGCCCAGAAATATGACATCGCACGTGTAGCCGAGTTATAAATGGGACAATTGTAACCATTGTTGAGAGTTGACTCAACTTTAATATTCGCCTTTAATCGGTTATCTCGATTTCTGTGCGGTGCAGTGACCGCGCGGGCTGGCCTACTGTCTTTCTTTTGGCATTCTCGAAGTTGTTTTTCATTCTGCCAAAATGAATCATCAACGAAGATGGAATGGCGTGGCTTTTTTAAGCCGATGCTGACATTGTTGCAACCCATGCGAGCTGGCATTGTGGGAAAAAGGAAGGAAAAACTCGAACGGAAACATAAAAACACAGCCCGGCCAGTTTTTCCTGACACCCTGGCAGGCAGGTAGTCCATTTCCGCTCACGAAATAAAACCCCGTAAAAACAGCGAAGTTGGGATGCGAGATGTCCACGGGTCTGCAGCGCCGCCGCTGCGAAACGACCTTCTCAGATCCGGCTGCTGCTGGCTGGCTGAAACCCGAAGACTCCTGGAATGCGGATAATCAATAAGTCGAGCGGGGAATTGAAGCAGATTGCGTGAGTCACCTGCTCGACTATGGTGGCTCTCGTTGAGAACATGTAGGACAAACTCGATTTGTACGAGGAAGTGGCTGGCTCGTGTTTATTCATTTCGATAAAAACGCTCGCATTTTTTCGGACCCACCTCGTAGCGACACGCATATTCGCTAGCTAGCACACGTTTTGTGTAAAAACAAAACAAAAAAACCTGGCGTTTCCCGTTTCTGTTCCTTCGAAAGGAAGCTTGGTGGGGCTTCCTCGCAGTTTCTGCAGCTATTTAGGGAGCATTTTTAAGTTTCTGCTGAAGCGCCCTTCCAGAAGTTGCTCGTGGTGAGAGATGAGAAATGTGGCGGCCTAAAACTGCGTTTTACGGGACATTAGCATGATGCAATTGCGCAAGTCGAGTTTTACGGATAATGGAATCATTGGCATATTGGCCTACACTATGCATTACACTATTTATGACGGCATGCGTAATAAAAACGCAATATTTTATAATATCCGTCCAAAGCTATTTTACCTACGACACATGTTGAATTATGCATACGATGATTCCCACGGTGCACTGCAATTACCACCGATTATGTTATTTATCATAAACATGGATCAAAGCTATGATCATAATAAAAATCCGTTGTCCGAAGTATAAACAAGGGCTTTCTTTTGGTTTAATTGGCACAGTTTTCTCACGTTTGATAACACCAGTAAACCTTACATGAGTTTCTTGATGATACGGAAAGAAAAGTGTGGGGATTCACAGGATTTGACCTCATATCTATATTCTACGCTAAGTGACAGCACCATTTTTGATGAGATGACCAGTACACTGTATATTAAACTATTACTAGGCCTTATAGGTCTATTATTGTAATATAAAGAACGTTCAAGCACAGATCACTTTAGAAATAGACTGTAGGTAGAAATGAGACGGTGGCAGGACAAACACCTCATTCATGTCGATATATTGAGAGCAACGGGGAGCATGCCGTGGAATGTTGACGTTTTTATTAAGGATTTTTCTTCCGACTGAAAAAGTCCACACCTGTTCCTTAGCGTTCGGCGAGAGCTGAATATGCGTTTGCGTGGCAGACCGTAATCCCGCAGTGCAAATCCTAAATCCATAATGACCGGGATACACAAACAACTCTTAATTCCTGACAAAATATTTAGTTTCCTCATTACTGAGCTTGCGTTAATGCATTTGTTGCGTCTGCTAATCTCGTTGTTTTGCTAGGGAAGGCGAACGATTTTTTATCGTTATGGTCTGGACATGTATTTGCACATGTTTATAATTTTTTGACTACCTTAAAAAAATGGGGACTTTTCCCCAACCTTCCAAACATGCGCTATAAACAGCAATGTTTTTCCTCCACTTGGTTTCATCGACAGATTGGCCTTGCGCAAATGGGGCCGCGAGTTTTATAGTAGGATCTGCACGCGACAATTTCGTTATTGCCAGGGAATCGGCCACGATGCCATCTGAATTTTCGGAAAACCAGATTGCCTACGCTCGCAATTAAGTGTTGGAGCAGACGTAGTGTGTGTGGCCCCTCCCGTGCGACATTCGCGTATGGCTGTTTTTTTCTGTTTTACGAATTCGAGGTTCGAAAACAGAGCCAACCTTACCCTTGAGTTTCTTTCAAAGCCCTGCTACGAACGGCAGTTTTTAAATAAAGCGGAGTTGGCATCTCGCTAGCCAAGTCCGGGCTTCGATCGTCCCCAAAAGCCAGAACTCAGAAGTTGCAACCGAGTGTGCAGTTCTATTTGATTCTATTTGATCGGGCCCTCCAGCGTGGCCATGCTGGTGCTGGGACTGCTGGTGAGGCACGCATTGAAGCCCAAGAAGACGAGAGTGGGTGAGTTTGGCCGGATTTTCTGGTTTTCTGGACACCTCCGATTTCCGCATTATAGAAACAATTTGCGCAACGTGCTACCGGAACCAAACAGCCTCCTTGAAGTATGACCCACTATACCCATTGTGCGCGCCACAGACGCGGTTTGATACCTTGAACGTAACCCCTAATTGAATTAGTTTTTGGCGAATCACGAAGGGGATGTCCGCGAGCTAACTTTCCATTGTTCCACGCTTCGACTTTGGCGTTACCTGAACTGCCTGTTGGCATCTTATCTGAACTATTTTGCCTCGAAAAGACAGCATCGCGATGTCCTAGCACCGTCCAAATCTGACATTGCAGTATGCCAGATTTGTAATATCTGTAACGTTTCGGTTGCCCTGCACTGAGAAGAAGTGGATTGGCATAGCATTTCAAATTCCAATACTGAATGCATTTTGCAGTGAAATGTTGTCTCAGTCGACTTGCATTTATTTTTTTCCGTTTGGGATACTTCGTACTGTTGACGCTGATCCATTGCGTGTGAAATTCCATGTTTCGAAAAATGATCCTCTTGTTGAATAATCCTAATTGTTGGGTGCTGTGTGGAAGCTTCCGGTCAGAAAGTAGTCCAATGCACTTGAAAGGTAGCCATCTAAACTCCTAATTTCATGGATCAACGAGCAAGAACTCGAAATGGTGTAGTGTAGAGCTGCGCGGATTGTCACTAAAAAATTAAGGTGGTTACACACCTGAGCGACCGGCGCCGATGGTCGAGTGGTTAAAGCGCGGGTTATAGGTTGCGGGTTCGATTCCCGGTCTGGTCGGTGGGAAATTTTGGGTGGGCGAGTTCCCTCCCTGAGTGGCGCATCCTTCGAATGAGTTAAAACCGAAGTCCCGTGTAGATTCACCTTACTTTGCTCTCTGCACTTTAATAATCCCTGTGGTTTCCTCCTAGCAGGCAAAACATGCCCACCATGCCAAAAAAGTACTCACATTTTTGCTTTAAATACGTATTATAATTTCTGAAGTTATTTTATCCATTGTAGATTTGGTCGTCCTCTATGGTCTCAGTTATGTGTCATAATTTCAAAATGTTCCGTCGACCACCGAGAAAGGGGTCTTCCCTGCAATCCAGCCTTGCATTGCGGGTTGCATAACGGTTTTTTTTGTTTTCATAATTAAATTGTTAATAAGTAAACGGGCTATTTTGAAATTATAAAACATAACGGAGACCCTAGAAGAAGACCAATTCCGCACGTTAAAAATAAATTTTGCTATGATAATAATTATTTTAAAGAGAAAAATGTTATTTTTTTCATGGTTTGGCTCAGCTTTAAGGTGGTTAAGCGTTGGTGTTCAGCCTTCCTGTCCTACTTCCAAACTAATCACGCGAGACAATACTCCGACCTACATGTCCTGTACATACTGTATATAAAACCGATTTCCCTTCGTTCGTTTTCGGATGCATGGTTATGCGTCCTCGCCTAGTCTCATTCGCATTCGTGATCAGCTGTGTGCCCAGCTTTTTATTTTATTTGTATCGAACATCTGCCTGCATGGTAAATTGCGGGTCCAGGAAAGTTTACAGAAATGATTCTGCAGCGATAACAGCCATAATTCCGAAACGAATTCGCGGAGGAAACTGAGGAACGGCATGCATCAACTTGCGGAAGTATTGAATATTATTAATGTCTGGGTAACCGAAAAATAATAATTCGTCATTACATAATGTACACTTTACGTTATCAGCCCCGCTGATACGATTAGTGCGGCTTGTTGTGAGATTAGACTCGAAGTTGGGGGTGAATTATTAGGCGAAATACACGTTTTTTCTCGAACTTTGCTCGCATTTCGGGGCGACCTCGTTGATGCAAAATCAGAATCGTGGAAAGGTGCAACGTACTTTTGCTCTTCATATTTTCTTTTCCCATGCCAATTTGAAAGCCTCGGATGGGCAAAAAACCTCGAATTCTTCCTGTTTTAATAAGCCAGGTCAGCATTGTTGTGACGCTCGCGGATCAGGTGCAAAATCTGCGCGCAAAAAAAGTCGCTCTTGACTGGGTTTGACATTGAAACTGACGCAGGTACATTTAGTCTTATCACTTCTCGGAAATGTTATTTTCAACATTCGTCGATATCTCGGCTTCCTGGCCTTGCTCAGACCAAAAATGCCTCATCGCGATTGTTCAAACGCTTATCGACAATACCTAGGCTTCTTGCCCAGGTGGTATTCTGATATGTCGATCAAATTGTTGCCATTATCGAATTCCGACAGTCTTGGCGGGGTCCCGCGTGGGAACAATACGCGGTACTGTTACTGCATGGGTGCAGCTGAGTTGTTTTTCACATTAGCTGCATTTTTTTCAAAAGCTTTTACGCAATTCAATTTTAGTTTCAGATTTTTATTATCCTCAGGAAACTTTAAAAAAATTCTACCTACATGTAAATATCATTTAGATGTTTAACTTGAGAACTTAATGATTTCTAGTGCTCTGTAGACCTTATGTGTAGCTTTGCCTGTGTGGTAAGGAATTAAGTAGCTTGTGTTAGTTTATCATCATCGAAATAAATTTTCATTTTAGGCCCATTAATTAAGCATAAAAAGTGGCTTATTTTTGTGAATAGCTTTGCTACTTTATAAAAGTTGCGCTATTCTATTATAGTGCAAATATAATTAGAAATACGTCGTGCATGGGTGAACACAAAGTGAAGTTGTGTACTTGCGCCATGCAAAGTAACCCCGCGAAAGTGTACAAGTGTGGAAGTGCTATAATACTATGGCGACATCCTGCTATAACATTCAATACAGTTTAATTAATATCTCAGATATATTAAAAGAAACCACTCGCTCGTGCATCAATAAAAATGCAGATTGTTTTATGGGTAAGATGGAAGAAGACATCCGGTCGTGGCGTCATCATTCATCGTGATGCAATTTATTACGGTTGTGTAATTTCTGGCCCGGTTTCAAACGACTTTTGCGAGCCATGTCTCTTGTCAATTTGACGATCGTCTTCTCGGTTTTCGCAGGCTTAAACTCGGTTCGAACAACATATCATTTACATCGCTAGCTATTTTTACACACAAGTCATGCTAAATGTTTTTTTTCCTGCCGTGCGAAAATAACGAGAATTTTTAGTTGTCAGGTATGTTGTCGTGCCGCGTTACCATTCTTACTTCGAGGAAGGTAATTTTACTGAGTGTATGTTAATGATCCAAGAGGGGACTGCGACACCCTCTTGTCCTGAAGCATTTTTTTCTTTATTCAAAGAGATTCTTGAAATATTTGAAGAAAATTCGCAAATAGACCTTTTTCAAAACCCAATTTAGACGTCGTTGGCGGTCTGTGGTACTCATGCATACAAGATAAACAGAAAGCAGAAGTGCATCTCCTCATCTTGTAACGGGGCACCTTGTGGCGCAAAATACCTCGTAAATGGTGCCCACTGATATTTACAGTATTATCATACTTGGAATTTTTTTGTTTCATCAAAACATGTTTTAGCCAGATGTTTAGCCTCTTACGCTTGCGTCTGGGATGACGTTGTCATAATTTTTAATGAAAAGCAAACCTTGCCAAGAAATTCGAAACTAGCGCATAATATTTCAACATTAAAGCTCATTCGAATGTTATCTCTGATGCACACTCATTATTTTTATCGCGTCTCAGTCCGAAATCTCGTCAGCATCCAGTTCTAAGCCGAGTCAAAATAAGCGCATCCACAAAAATAATAATGATCAGAAATATTATTGGTTGCAAACTCAGTTTTTGTGGCTGCATGCAATGTTCGTGTTTACGACTAATTGAAATTGGTCTAGGCTTATGGTAGAGTTTAAGATAGTCATATAAATAGCAGCAATTGGGAATTTCAAAATTTATTTATAAAAATTACACCCTGAAGTTTGCAAATGTCAGTGATCTTGTGAACTTAGTTGTTATGCAGCGTACAGTTTAGCTAAAGATAATGAGGAAGAACAAACAAAAATTAATCAGTGATTCGGTCAGTACAAAGCGAATGCAACTTTCATTAACAAGTAAAATGCTGTGATAATAAATTAGTAAACAACCTTGTCATCATAGGGTCATAAATTGATCAAATTCTATCTTATCTACTGTCAAAAATCTTCATGTAATTGATTTCGGTATTATTTTCTTAATTCCTTTGCATAGTTATTTGTACACAATTGTTATACTAGTTGTACAAATTTATCAGTTTCTATCGGCGGCGATGAAAATGCATTAAATGGTTTGACAAGATGTGAATCCAGCTTTAGACCTAACGGGATATTCGCTTGTCAGGAAATCGACTGAAGTGCTTTTTCCTGTTACGCTAAATTCCAATTATGCCTTCTACAAATTCGTATTGAAACTAATTTGATTGAAAAATGTGGCCATTTGTGCAAGACTGAAAGATTCAGGACGGTGTTTATCTTGGACCTTTGAATTTTTGAACGTATTCAGTTAAGAATTTTGAATGCAATGGATTTACGATATTTTGTTAGTTCGCGCAAAATTTCCTTCGGATTAGTGGAAAATGTGCTTTATCACCATGCAATATATTAGGTTCATCCATAATATAATTTATTTAGGCGTTAGCATCTTCTATAACAGCCATCTGGAACCGCCTGCGGTGGCGACGCATTGGCAAGGACGAAGAGAGCAATGTAAAACATGGCACAAAAATATTGTGCAACCTCTCGAAACAGTCTAAACAAACAAAACAGCACGCAGGTATGCAAATTTGGGGTGCTTATCATGTTAGTTTTTTTTATTAGGTAAGCGAAGGTGACCCAGGTGGCGGCATTGGCTTCCATTTCAGTGTTGACGAGTACCCACTGACAAGTGAAACAAATGGGGAAGGTTTACATTGACAGACCTCCTGTTTGTACTAGTTTCACCCTTGTAAATTTCTTTTAACGTAGGTATCTTGCTCTGCCTCCTACCAACTTCTGGCACGCGTTATTTGTGTACATCGTAATGTGGTCGCGCAAGCATGCAGTCATCATAGCCAATTTTTCAGACAATTGATGGGACGTAGGAACATTTTCGGAATAAATAGGAAGTCTTAAAGAAGTTTTAAAGTTAAGTCATGGATATTCAAAATGGTTGAAGTTTCGTTTCTTGTACAAGCAGATACAATATCTCACATCCACGTTTTAGCCAGCTAGAGTCTACAGAAAGTTATCCCTTGGACCCCAGGACGTTCTCCATAATTAGGTCTAATGGGTTTTAAGCTGTAGGAAAGAGATATTCGAAAATGTAATATTCTCTTGGTTTCAGACAATCTCTGATGGTCTAAAATATACAAGCCATGACATTAATTTTCGCCTAAGCAGGGTTTTCAAACGTCTTTTGTGTACATGGTTTTGTGTTACAATTCTTCGTGCCTCGTGGTGTTATAATATGATAAGTATATTGTGCAATACCCTTACAAATAAATAGACCTAACGCGTATAGGTGGCCAGTGGGCATATCTGCTCTTTAGTTTATCAGTTGATGATAATCCTGATGAAGAGCATTGACGTTTTAAAAATGACGTTCCGATAAAGAGGCGTTGTTGCCTGTATGGGTCATGGGCGTGAGCCTGTCTCAGCTTGACTGAAGTATTTCTTTTCATTCGCAAAATTTCCCCTGTAATTAGCCTTATCAAAGCGGCTGGAGGCATGCCTTGACGATTTCTTGCTCGATTCAGGAAGGATTTGGCCATAGGGGTTGCACTGGCATGCACATTCATGGCATGCTATGCTTGGCAAACACTTTTTTGCCACTATCAGGGGTGGTTTGTACCGTAAAAACGAGATTGTTCCTTGGTGGAATGGTCTGGAAGATAAGCGACCAATGAATGATGGTCCAGGAAGCAGGACTTTCGTCATCGTGGCAAGGTTTACGGATAAAACGGGTCCAAGTTGGAGATGGTCATATCGGCCAAGTTTAATCAACATGAAGCCATATGATCAACGAAGAAGAATTCTGTAATTATTCATGGGTTAATTAAAAGCATCTAGCAAAGATAAGTGACACTGATGGATATGCAGGAGTGCAGGTGCCACGGTGAGCTAGGTTAGATTAACTATCTTGTGTAAATGCTGACAGTTTCGTCTACTCGTGGATATTAATCTGGCCAGATGCGCAAAACGCATCGCTCTAATGCGTCAGTTACGTCTTGCTTTTGCGGTTTTTTTTTTTGTAATTTGGTCTTGGTATTAGGTGGCTTTCGTGCCATGCATCAAAAAGTGCTAGACAGCGTTGTTTAAAATTGGGAAATAATTCACTTGTCTGCTCTCTCTCTCTCTCGCTTTGGCGTTGTGCCGGGTACAGGCTCTGCGCTGTATTAATATGCATTTCCTCTTCAAATTTACTTCTTGCAATTTCCTTTGTGGCCTCCTCTGCTCCAGCTATTTCCGTAACCGACCTGAACTGCTTTTTGCTGTCCCGGCACTATTATTTCGTAATTCGACGTCAAAAAAAAAACACCGAATAGAGCTCCGAGTGGCTAATTGTCAGTGTTTCCTGATGCAGTGTTATAGTCACTACATACATTCGTGGAATATAAATCATCCGTCCTCTCCGTAAGGAATGGAGCGATGGGGGTGGCTGAAACTGGCTTCCACGATATGGGTTTTGGTAGGGTCACTGCACTTTTGATATGTAGTTCAGCCCGGCGGATCCACCTGGGTATCGTGTATTCCACCTTTTTCAATATCCACTTGCACCATCTCGATCAGTTGAAACTTCAAGCAGAATATGACCGAATACAGGGCGCCCAACAATAATTTTGCGTTTGCATAACTCGCTCATGCAGGACACTGAAGATAGGTTCCATTGACATTGAAGTAAATGCGCAAATTCATATACATGTAACCAGAATCTCTTCAGCGAATCGTGCAGCTGCTCACATTCCTATTATATTATAGTAGATATTGAGAAACGTGCTCAATTTTAGATGTGTAATGATTGAGTATAGTTGGCTTAAACGCTAGTTAAGATTACCGACCTACAGAATAAGTACGTGTGGTGGATTATAAAAAGGAAAAATGTGCTCATCAACTTGCTTTCATTTGTAAAATTCTCCTTCATTTATTATTATTTTGCGTGAAAACAATCTTTTCAAAAAGGTTACTGAACTTCCAAACGTGTTCAGAAGTAGGTCTTGTTAAAATGTCGTTTATGCACGTAAATACAACATAAATTGACATTAGTTCATTTCATAACCACTCCCATTTAAAAATCATGCGATTTAAAAATCCTGCCAGTTTTTTACTTTGCCTTGCCTCTTGGTTTTTAATTCTTGGTGTATGTATTCCAGTTGCAAGGCTTGCATTTTAAACGGTGTATGCTTTTGCCTCACCTTGGCAATTGCTTCACTTCCGTCTACCTTTGGTCGTCATGCTTTTGCTCAGATATGTTCGCATGGTCCAAAAACGATGGAAGCAGTTCGTGACATAAAGGCGTAAAGCACGACTCTACTCGGCGTTCTATTTCGGCGAACATGCCACCTTGTCTGTGTTTAAACACCATAAAATGGATGCGTTGCCCTAGATGCGCTCATCATATTGACGGTTGGGGATTTCTAAACCCAGTTTTGCCAGCGTCATCCTGTCCTAACCATTATGCGCTGTCGAGTTCAAGGCAAATGTTTGCGGAGCTCGCTGGGCAGCGTCAGAAAATGTTTCACTCCGCCTTGCTGATCATTAATGGAATATTTTCCATCAGTTGGTAGAATTCGCGTGAAAGAAATTACTTTAGATTTGGGCGGTTTCGCAGTTTCAATCGTTGTTAACCCATTTTGAGACAATGGTTGGCATTTCAAAATTCTCGCACGAATGTGCAGAGCTTGATCGAATGGGGAAATTAGGTAATTTGAATGTGTGCCTTTGTGAGGCGACCGGATTTTGAAATGATAAATAGGCTTTGCACGTACATTTAGAATCTTGAAATGCAACGAGTGTCTTCATGGTGTACTTTCACTGCTGCATGTGAGCAATTCTGTTAGGCTCATGAAAAAGCTGCAAATTCCAGAGATTGGTTGCTCGGGAATTCAGGATCCACATAATTTCATGTTAAGATATAATTTTCAGTATTCTTCTCGGTAATTTCTTAAACTGGTTTATCGATTAGCTTGAAATGGCAAATTTAAAAATAAAATTTAAGTTGTAGAAGTAAATGTGCAGGTAGTTTGTTTTTATACCTTGGCTTGTATTCGTTTGACTGGAATCGTTAAGGAGGATAGGTTGGAAAGGTGGAATTTTCGTCTTTGGATATGGACATTTTTAGTCTAAGGATTGAATTACCGGAAAGAACATATAATGTAAATATCACTCATTTTTATTATGCCTGTATATATTTCTCTGAAGTTATGCGGTTTTCATTTCTGCACGAAAATAACTTCAGAAAAAATTGTGGTATCAATTAAACTAATTTTAAATTACATTAATCTATCTTGCCAAAGCATAATTTAAATTTGCGACTTTGTCTGTTGTTGGTCCATGGTGGTTTTGAATCCCATTTCACCTGTCAAGGATGATGAATGCGATCGATGAAAACCGAATCAGTTTACTAATGCGTACAATTGAGTTTCCACGAGGTGCGTCAGGTTAATTGCGAGGAAGAAATACGCAATGTTTGGAGGCATATATCCTATATCGTGCTGACGGATAATTGGGTCTGAGACCTTGTGCTTTATCACCGCGCCGATGGGTGCACCTAACCATGATTTCATTAGCCTATATTTCTCTGTAGAACGATATGGTCGATATTGTGCTGGCTTGCCGAAAGTGTGTCCATCTGTGGTGCGGTGGACCATGCACAGAGGAAACGGACATAACGCACCACTTGCCACAGCGATGTTTGTCATTGTTTGACGATCATCGATCTCATTGCCATCTGTAAGGCTCTCAAGGCAGCTCGACTTTTTCGTACATTTTTGACAAGATGCATTTAAAAAAAATCCAGTGCAATAATTCCATATCGAAAAGAAATCTGCGATAATGCCTGTACATACAATACGGTTTCTATTAATACGTATTCCTGCTATGGAGCAGGGCAGTCTGATAACCTTTCTTCTTCACATTCTGTCTGTCACACAACCAAGATAGGACTGACGAGATGCAATTTCGATATGGTTTAAATTTGGTTGTTATTTATTACAAGAGGTTTTTTCCGAACACCAAGAACATTGGCAATATGTTGATAAAGCGCAGAATCTTCAGTTTATACAGCATACAGTATGCATGCAATACGTTTGCCTGTATTTCCAATTGTTAAAATATTATTTTACCGCGAACTCGTCTGTAATGCCTGGGGATGGAATCCATCCATGAAGTAGAAATGATAGTTCTTGTTATTTTTCCAGCTAAGTTACCTTGGTAACCTGGAAAGTGACACCTGCAGCGTTTTCCAATGGCTTCATTAAGCCAACTCATAAATCCACATTTAGTGCACATGTTCACCAGAACCTCCTGCACAGGTGAGAGGACATTGAGGACTTGGCCTCATAACCCAAATCGGCTGACATCACTTTCCGTTTCCAAAGTGCCTTTAGGTCAGTCCTCATTACATGTACCACAAACTTGTCTGTGCAACCTGTTCATCCTGAGAGGAAGGGGTGAATGTGGCAGTTTTCTGTTTTGCAGCCTTGAGAAAGCTGGTTTCCGTTAGCAAAAGGTGATGTAGTTCCAAGGCCTACTGAGTTAACATGTCTCGAAAAATGCTGTTAGAAGATGAAATAATCTTCCTGAAAATGGCCAAATGTGGCTAATATGCCACTTTAACACAAAAAAATGTCTTAGACTTATTATTTATGACAAGGACATTACGGTAATTCAATGAAACTATTACGACAATGGAAAGATTTTTTCTCGAATTTGGCTCAGAATGAAATAGCACAAATATATGTCCTGCTGACAAATTTAATTGGACCAATTCGACCAGTTTTGACAAGAATTATGGGTTTATTTTCGTTTCTAGGGTATTTTCAGAAAGACGAAAGGAATTATTGATAATGTTTACTGTTTTATAGCAGATTTCTAGCATTATTATGTAGATTATAAGGCGGTTTGCCTGATCCACTATGATGACACGTCATGTACATGTATTTTAAATGTTGTTTTAGACCTGCTCAAACAAAACAAAACTATCAGCAGAACACATAAGCACATATTTATCGACTGCAAGAGTGTCTTGTTAGTCAATAGAATAAAATACATGTAGGCCTACTGTAAAAAAAATGTCATCGAGATGGTTTACTAAGTTTGAAATGGTTTGGGTGCTTGGGTTCTTCTCGTCTGCGATTACTCTATACTACATTCTTGCGGTATTAGTTGTCGAGAGAAATCGAAGTTACTTGTGACGCCTGTAGTTAACGCATTGGCGACTGAAGTATTTATCTATGCATTTGGATTAATTGTGTGCATCAAAGGTGGGGTACCACGTGATAACTGCAATAATTTAAAAATCTAGACTGAATGCTATGTTTTATGAACTTTGCTCGAATTGAGTGTCGAGCGCAGCCAAGGGAAAATATTTAGGCCAGCTTCACTTCATTTACGCCCACCCTATAAAAACACGATAAGGCGACTTGTTAACAGGCCATTAAGTTACCTCATGCTCCCAACATGTACATCTGAAAACGTAACAAGCCATACATTGCGCAATAATCGACAAGTGCATAAAGTTCCCCATAAACCACGCGAATTTAGGTCTAGGTTGCTTCATTTTGAGATGATTTATTTAACATTTTTATGCCGCTTTTCGGTATTACTTTATAAAACGTGCCAGCGTTTTTATTGAGGGAAAACACATGTAATAATGACTTGCTTCATTGTGGTTTTTTCTCTCTTCCTTTATCACTTCATCTAAAAGTGCAGTAGTAACCCTTAAAAACCGGGGAAACTTTGGATTTAAAATGTTTACAGACATTCCTAGAACATCTATATGCTTCGTCTTATAAGCATGCATATGACCGTACTATACTACTATGAAAAATATCTCAGAAATGTTGCATTTTTCCTGGATTGCCTAATTTTTAAGAAATGTGTCCAGCATCCTTCCGATATAACGTGTTGCTGCTGCATTCCGTCATTTAAGCGACCAGAAATGCTTGTACAATGGTGATGTACTTGTTCTGCAATACCTGGTACATCAAGTCACGTCAATCACTTGTCACGTTGCATCCGTGTTGCTTTGAAAAGGGGGTCGTAATGTTCTATAAAATGCTCATCGGAAGCATTTCACCGGAAGTAGCAGTCATTGAAAGCTGTTTCCAAGAGCAAGAAATCGCTCTCAAAAGTGCCACTGGTCAGGAAATCCATCCGAGAAGCACGACTTTTGATTGTGCATTAATTCAAAAGTGACACGTTTAATTCAACGTCTCAGTGAGTGCGGCGAAGTGGATGCTGAATGAAGTGGCCGCTTTACAAAACATCTTTTCACCTTTTTTCGAAGTGTTTTTGTCAGGTTTCGGACACATTAGCCGGCGAACAATGCCAGGTTCAGCGTTCCTATTCTGTTTTTCTTTTCAGGACGTTTGACTGTTTGCGCTCGAAGGCCCGATGTATGGGAAATCTTGGCGCAGAAAGACACGACGAAAATTACAATCGTTAGGCGATTACCAAGCATGACTTCATGCTCGGCTGCTATCTTTTTTTCCCATTTTCCCTTTCGAAATCCTCCTTTTTTCCCCAGCCCCACGCTCAGATACCTTCACCCCTGGCGCTCGGAACAGCCCCCTCAAGATGGGGTCTGCTGAACTTGTTAGTACGGTCAGTACCCTTCACTCACCCGCTCTTCCTGATAAATAAAGAAAACGTAAATAACGCCTAATCCATGGCAGCGCCACCTAGGAATTGCCGTGTCACGTCTTTTGACATCAGTTTCTTCACAGCTACATTAATGAAACGTGGCTGGTGTAATTAGCTTTACAGTAGGTTAGCTGGTGACATTTATGCAATTGTGTTACTCAATCATTCCACTGCTGATAACCTTGCATCTGGACATCGTTTGCTTCCCTGCAAAGCACCGATGTATTGCATGTATGCTTTCTGTTTGGCAACGATACTTCTCTTTTGCCACTTCAAAAAAATGGGAGAAAAATGAGACGACAATCGATTTAGACGTATTGCATTGTGCTCTACATCTTTCTAATTGAAATATTTGCTCAGGCTTTGCTAGGTGACAAGATACCTTTCGATGACCTTGAAATAACTTTTCGAAGTCTGTTTAGGTGACACCATTACGTACATCACTGCCTATAGCCTACAATGCCATTATCACGTTTATCATGTTTCCACTTCTAGCAACTTTAATTGGTACGACACACTTCTAACTCACCCTGTATAATCAGTAATTACCAGTGAGGCTTCATTCCTTAGCATGCATACACAATGAGAGTGGATACTATTGCGAGGAGATGAATGAAGCCTGGTAGCAGTAGTTTTAAATGCCCGATTAACTAGCACTCGTCACAATTCATCAAGTAAAATTGTCCTACGTGACCTCGGCGTCTTTTTTTTTCTCCCCCTCTTCTTCTTGAGTGTGACTTGTTCAACTGTCAAGTGACTAAGCAGAAAATTCGTATTGGCTCGAGAGATGGGATTCGTTTGCACGTTTCGTCATCAATAGCGTTTTTAATTGGCAGAAGCAGTTCGCTCTAAAGAGCTGCTTGAGAACACCTTGGTGCTTGACATCCCCTAGCACGACTTCCTTATTCTAATTTATGTTGTATGCTAAGTTGTTGAGGTTTTGTGGGCACATTTGACAGAATAGATAAGATATTCCTGTCATTGAGTTTTTCCCGTCGGAACTGATTGATAGCAGACTATTGCACTCTTTAAAAATGAGAATGAAGACCAGAGATAAGGTTCGTCACTTCTTCAATGTGACTTATTTCGAGAATTCAACAGGTGTTATCGTAAAACCACCGCATTTATTGCCAGTCACAATTGTGTATGCATAATACGCTGTAATTTATTGTGTTGATGAAACACGTCATACGACAATAACAATTTGTTGAATTTGAGAAGACATTCTACATAGTCACGGATCATGTGGCTTGTTGAGATCGCGGGCGGCACAGCGTTGGAGAAAAACAGTGCCACCAATGCGTACAAATCAATTTCTACCCCAATGTAAATGTTTTTTCCTCCTCAGTTTTCAAGTTTCATGCCGCTTGACTTACCTGTGCATTCGCCGCAACTTATTGCGCACCAAAAGCAATTGCGGTCAGATACGTTTTATTGCTATGGCGAATAGGTAGAAGGCATTAATAACTTGAGCGTTTTCCGGTTAATTAAGCAATAAATTGCGTAAGCTCGAATAACCCTTTGCAGACAAGATTAGAGCCGTACGACTCACTGAGCTGACATTCGCTGTCGGTTCTACCGGATTAAAAATGAAATTTGGGTGGGGCCACGTTTCGCACATTTGCATTGTTTTGAGATTGCCAACTGCCGTCATGAAAGACCACCTTATGTACTGCTTAGCCTAAAAACCAGCATCGATTGAACCACTCACTATAGCTCGCTAATGAAGAGTTAGTGCTTTCAGTTATTATCCAGACCACCCAAAAGGAGTAAATTGGCATATTATGGGTAGTTTACCCCCTTTTCCCCTATACGGAATTCCTGTTTCTCTGGAATCCGTGAAATACTTGACGGTACGCAGTCTGCAACTTGCATAAAATGCTATTCATCTAGCAAAAAGTAGGGTGGGGTATGAAAATGTGCCGGTAATCATTGAATATTTATGATGTTTTAGCAAATGAATTACACGCTTGTAAAACAGTTACGTCTTCATGATGGTTTTGAGAGACTGTTTATAAATACAATAAATATTATTCTATAGAGATATTTCTAGAATATTTAAACTTATTCTTAAACTTATTCCATTACTGTTTCCATCTTCAGACGGAGATGGAAGGCATGAATGGTCCCTTGAATGTTTAAGAAAGAAATTATTTAAATCGTAACATGTCACAATTAATCTTTTAGTTACCTTAGATATAAGCAAATTGTGGAAATATCATTCATCTAGACTATGTCGGCCATGCATGCAATGCTCGCATATGCTTCATCTGTTAAACCCTTATTCTCGATCTGCACAGGTGTACATTTTAAATATGCTTCCATTACAAGTCCAGACCACTGGTGAGGGATTTTCCAAAAATTCTACCACAACATTGATGGTCAATTAGTGGTAACGTTATTTTGAACGTATAATTTCACTACTGAGCGGAGGTGGTACTAGCCGGACGGGTTAGTTTTCTGCTTAAATTTGCATTGAATTTCGGCTATGCTGTTGACCGTCTCGCTATATAGGATCCCTCGTAAAAAACGTAAAACGACTGGTGCGATCGAATCGGTGGTGAGATCATTCATCATTCTCGAATTCTTCTTCCTCCGCCCTGCGCGAATTAATTATTTAAAAACGTCGCTGCCAAAACTCGGCTACCGGGGAGAGAGCTGGCAAAGTTGGCCTAGGCAGCGTCACCGTGGGCTTAATTGCAACGCCTTCGAAGCCGTGCGTACTGGTTGATTGCAAAACAGAAATTAATCCAGTATAATGATGACACTAAATAGCGGACGTATCGTTTCTCCGCTAATTTGTCTGAATTTTTTCTTTCTTTCTTTTGGCATCGAAAGCCGAGTGTCGAACCGGTTTGCATCGGGGATATTTCTGGCTCGTGGAGAAAGTACACAAACATCGACTTACTGCTGGGGGTGATGCAAGGGTGCATATTTAATTTATCCCGTGTGTTAGCTAAATGGGTGACATGGATGATGAATGCCAGGGCAACTGTCGAGGGCAGTAGGACCAGCCACTCGACTGGCTGCTCCAATGCTCATTGACGGGATTCGCAGCGACGCATTTCGAAATGCTCTGTCTGCTGTCTGGGTTTTCTGAAATTAACCAATCAGCTGATTCGATTGCTAAATAACACTATGCGACAGGAAAAACAATGTCAGAAAGGTCGGGATTGTTTTGTATTCATGCTCAGGCTGACAGGCACTCGGGATTCAAAACAATCGAAATAAATTCTCCAGACTTTATCTTTGCTTTTGTCTCTGGTTCTTCTGGTTCCCAAAAAACGAACGTAACTCACTACAGTATATTGGATTTCAGTTTTCTTTTTCTCTCCCTCCTTGAACGACCGAAAATATAATCCTAATGAATTATGGACAGTTGTTAGTAGCGGTTTTTCTTTGTGTCATCTAGTTTTGTAGATATTTCATGATTACATGGGGGTGGGGTGGGGAATTGTTGAAGGGTGGTTCGTGTAGAGTTAACTTTACCAAAGGGAGCTTGTTGAATGTTGATTATAAACCAACCAGTGCGCTAACAAATTTCTTTGCTTGTTCTTGCAGGGAAAGCACTTTGCACTAAATGCAACAAGAAATGCTCCGGGGAGGTCCTCAAAGTGCAGGATAAATATTTTCATACTGACTGCTTCAAATGTAACGGTGAGTAATTTGACTGAATATTTCTACAACCTTTCAACATTAGTTATCTAGGAATGCGTCAAACACAATCGAGTTTGTATCTAAAGGATCCAATTTTTTCTTCGATATGATTTTGCGTTCCCAACTTCTTTTCTCACATAAATAATGTCCTTCAGTGTGACATTTATTGCTGATAAATGCATGCGAAGCATTCCCATGTAAAATAAAGGTTGAGTAATGATCATTGCTTGTTATCGAATTATACACAAAAGCAACTTTTCGACTTTTTATATGAAATTCAAATTATTCGGAATACTCGTTTCCAGTTTGTTTTTTGTAAATGTATGGCTGTTGGCTGAAATCATAATTGTTAACGTCTTATTAATGCAAAACTCTTTAAGTCTTCTAATCTCAGATGGTCATGCGTGAAATTTATCACTGTTATCAACCTCCTGTTTAAATTGATTGCTTGCTACCTATTGTTTACCCTGCGATTATCTATGCATTCCGGTTATTGCCATTCTTGAAAGATATTAAGAATATAAATTTAGCTAAAAAGATAAAAGCATCGGTAATCACAAAATCATCTGTATTTCTGTCCCTATATGTAAGCACCAGATCAATAGCCTAGGAACCGTTCAAGCTGGAAACAATAAGCTTTTCCCAAATGTCTCAGTGATGAAATTTCACTTTTATCGTCCACGTAGATGAATACATTTCTCTTTTCACCAACATTTATTAAATTTGTAAACGAGATTTCATTCCAGTATCCTGATCTCATTGTGTGTTGTTGGTACGGATTTTGGAGAAAATCTTCTCTTATTTCAGAATGTTCCTGCTCTCTGGCCCAGGGAGGCTTTTTCACCAGGGATGGGGAATACTACTGCGCAAACGACTATCAGAAGAATTTTGGCACGAGATGCCCTGTGTGCGGGGAGTTCGTGGAGGGCGAAGTGGTCACCACGCTCGGCAACACTTACCATCAGAAATGCTTTGTCTGCGCTCGATGCAGGTAGCTGCCGAATCGGTTTTGCCTCGCCGGTTTATCTGCCACTGAAATTTACTATTCTCTGCTCATTACTCTTTACAGGCAACCGTTTCCAACTGGCGAACGAGTGACTTTTACGGGAAAAGAGTATTTGTGTCAAAAATGTATTTATATCCCCGTTGTGACCTCACAGTCGCCGGTGCAGTCGCCAGGGAGTTTTGAATTCATGAGTAAGCAAGCTGAAATTGCTTTTCAGGGCGTGTTGAAAATATGGATTGAGACGTTTTCATTTGTAATGTTTTTTTGTTAGAATGTGCTGGCTGCAAAGATGAACTGAAGGAAGGCCAGGCACTGATTGCCTTAGAAAAGCAGTGGCACATTTGGTGTTTCAAATGTGCTGCTTGCAGTGTGGTTCTACACGGAGAATATCTTGGAAAGTTAGTATAATCTTATTTACTTTAAATTTGTTTTCTTATAAAAACCACAGTATAAGCCACACACGCAGCATTGTCTTTATAGAGATGGACTTCCATACTGCGAAAAGGATTACCAGCAGCAGTTTGGGGTGCGATGTGCTCATTGTGATCGCTTTATTGCAGGAAAAGTGCTGCGGGTAATGTGAAATAGTTATTTGATGTTTTAGAATTTTGTCCTGGCATGATCAGAGTAGTGAAGGCAAGTAATAAATTAGGAACTTGTGTAGTCTGATGTGAACTTGGATAAGGTTATTATGATATACAGTATATCATTCATAGCTTCATATGTAAAATGTTACATCAACGATTTAACACAGTGATATTAAATGTTTGCCATACTGGAAATATTCCAATAAGCAATGAAAAGAAGATATTGAAAGAAATAACTTAAATTTACTTAAAATAACGATGAAAAATATTAATAAAGGCATCGTTAACACTTCAATATATTTGTCAAGTGAAGTATTTGCTTTAATCTTATTGTTTCTATAAAAAGAAAAGCTGATAAGATTACTTTATTTATTGTAAACTGTATCCTTGGAGAATCCATGGTTCAATCAATTCACTCCAGATTATCAAATCTTTGTATCTGTACTTCCTAGCATTACATGGCAACATTAATGTTTGCAAACGAAACTGGAATACAATTCTAAGGAGTGTGCTTATAAGAATTGTTTCAAGTGTATATCGAGCACAATTGGAATTTTAATTCGTACTGACGTACAAGTCAGTTGTAAATTTGAAATGTCTTTGCTAATATCTTTGAATGGCTGTGGTAAAATATCCATTTTGCCGTTAAAAAAATTTATAATACCTTATTCATACCTAATTGTGTTACAGGCTGGTGAAAACCATCATTTCCATCCGACATGTGCTCGATGTTCCAAGTGTGGAGATCCTTTCGGAGATGGTGAAGAAATGTATTTGCAAGGTATGTAACAGGCAACATATTTTCTGGAGAAAAGCTAAACATGTGTGTAAATATGACTCGACACTTTTTTCAGGAACTGCAATTTGGCATCCACGATGCGGACCTGGACCAGGGGCTAATGAAACAAATGGGACGAATGGCACTAATGGGACGAATGGTACAACTCACCAGAATGGACAAGTTCATAACGGGGAAGGCCATCCTGATGGCTATTCATCAGACTATATTGGACAGGTACAATATAGCAAGTTGCTTGTTAGTGTTACACCTATGTTGATGAATTTAACTCTTGTGTTATTGACTTGAAATGTGCTTATTAGCTTTCACGTGTTTGTATGTAACGTTGCATGCCACTAAAGTGAAGCAATTAATGTTCTAATGACGGTCGTCTGAGCTTTTGCACAGTTTTGTTTTTGTTTCATCATCCATAATTTGTGTGTTGAATTTTTTTTTCGCATGTTGCCTTGCATGTCGTGTGACATTCACATTTTGCTGCTGCAGTTTGGCTCACGCAGTCCCAGTTTATCTAGCTCTCGCTCCATCAGCCCATATAATTCGTTAAACAGAAAGGTGAGTCCCTTGTTGCCAAGCTTGCTGCTTGTTTTCCAAATAGTTGTCAAACGCGCCTGAGAAAGACTCAAGATTTACTAAATACCCTATCAAACCTATTGATCATGTTAATGCACATCTGTAAACTAATGTATTTGTCTGCTCTGCAAACATAGGGATCTAACAGCAATGTTTTTTCACTATTCTAATTTCAGTCACAAAAAAGCACTTGCTTGTAAATTGGTAAATGTTTGAGTCTTATCAAATGTTAAAATTACCGATTATGGAAATCACTTTAATTCATTTAATTAAATTTGGATTCATAAGTCTCTTAGATTTCTAAAAGGGCAGGAGGTCATTGTGTTTCTAATTACAGATAAACAAATCAACAATTGCTAGCAACTGATAAAATGTATACTTTCCTTTGGCAACTTCCATCTATCCTTAATAGTTCATATACCAAATCTGGTCACACAATGTCATCAGTAGTCATTTCTATCTTCTCGTTTATCTTAATGTTCGATTTTTAAATTGCAGTTTAACAGATGCGTGTTATAATTAGTCGATTATTGCATTCATCAGTTTCTAATGTTAGTCAAAATAATTTATTCTAGCATCCAATTGTGGGCAGTCCAGGCCTTTATAGAGAAAGAGATTTTCAGGAATCGCCCCCTCCTCGCTATCCCGAAGTTGACATAACCCGGATTTACACATGTAGCTATTTGACTGCTGAGCCAACACAGGGATATCTGAAGCGACCATTAGAACCAAGGCCTCCAAAGTCACCACAATTTTTCCGACCACAAGGTTTTATTCCACTGTTAATTTGAAGTTAGACTTAGCCTCACTAATTTTAAACAGATGTGGGCTTAACCCCATCCTAGATAGAAGTTTTAGATCTCATGTTTGTCTCCATGTGGAATTAAAATATCATCTGGCATTTTGCAGACAAAAGCCACAAGTATTTAATGTCGAGGCCTGGCTATACTAAATCTGGAATGAAAGTCATGGTTGAGTCCATTCAGTCAACTACACCACGCCCCCGTTCGCCACACATGAATAACGAAGAACCAATTGAGTTGGCCCACTATCCAGATGCACGGCCCCCTAAACCCAATGAAGTTCCGAAAATTGACAGAGACGATTTTCCTGCACCACCTTTCCCTTACACTGATCCAGGTATGTTTTTATTTGGAATTTTGAAGTTTTTAGCATCATAATTTTTTTGACATTTTTTGAATTCAATTAGAAAGTTGCCAGTCTGGTTCATTCCAAAAATTTGAAAAGAATGTTAAATTTTTCGAGAAGATTCATAAAATCTTAAAAGCAAGTCCAGAACAACCGTCACATTCTGGAATAAAATTGTCAACTCAGTGCATTGAATTGGGGCCTTAGTTGGCTACATGTCACATTTATCCAATGTTCCACAGCTATATATATTCCAGAAATGGACTCCAGTGATTAATTGCAAATGTATTTCAGTCTGTCAATTGATGAAATTCTTCCAGAGCGTAGGAGAAGATGGAGCGATACATATAAAGGTGTGGAATTGTCCGATGGCGAAGATGAAGAGGAAGATGGCGAAGATCCTAAGCTAAAGAAAGGGGAAGCAGAATTAAGCAAAATCACCAGTAGTTCAGGAATGGGGAAGGTGAGCATCCTTCTTTTGATGTGCATGCAGTTTGTGTCACGCAACTTTCGCTTATTCTGTAACCATGTCCGTTTTTTTTGCAGGTATTTCTTCAGGACATCAAGGAGCGTGAAAAGTATCGTCAATGGAAGCAGAGACATTTAGATCCCCGTAATGCTTCTCGTACACCATCTGCTTCAAAAGAACCTGGCTACAAGATGCGTTATGATTCTGCCATTAATGCCTGTGAGAAAAATCAACATTCTTATCGATTTGCATCTGTGGTTTGAGTTTGAATAACGGCTTTTGCAATTTTAGCTCCTTCAAGAAATTTGGAAAGGCCTCGTCCTTGGGAGGAGGACGAATTGGACCGTGGATCAAGCTATCGTTCGTCGGCCAGATCAACAGGACACACGCCCACATATAATGGTGAGACTAGCTCAATAATTTGTAAAGTTTGATAATTCTACTTGGAATTAAGCTTGCATTAGTAGTTAATTGCAAAGTTGAAATTGGGAGTTGATTGCTTGTTGAAGTAGTTTTAAATTTTTGAAAAGCATTGAAAAGACCTTTGCACCCAGCCATATTAGTTTCGTCGATTATGATGAACGCGTTTGGGCAAATTAATGGCAGGCGTTTTAAGCAGTACTCGGTTATATTTTAAACAATGCAGTATTTTTTTTAATTGTGTTGTACAAGCTGTGAATCGTTGCCATGATAAGCCCATGCCTCTCATCTGTCGGACTATGTGGTTGTTCCAAATAAATACCTAGGATTGCTAGTCATTTAAAAAAATATATATATACATTGTGTGTATGATGTGCTCACGTGATGGTGGGAATTATTTATCTGACTTGCCAGAATCAGGGTCAGTCATCTGATGTTACCTAATTCTTTCTCTCATCCTTGACCAACCCAATTGTCTAACCATTTAACCGTCCTTAATAGTAGCATAAAATGTCTGCAATATTTTAAAATGCTGTGCTCTTTAACTTTTTTTTGTCAAAATTAGGAATGTTGCTAGCCCCCCTTTAAACTGCATTCTTTGCATATTTCTTTTGTATGTGCTGCTTAATTACTTAACAACTAGCCTGGCTATTTAGATGCTGGTCTATCTAGCAATTGTTTTTGAATTTAGCCAAAGAGTCTCAATGCATACTAGCCTAACAATATTAATGCTTTGGTTTACGTTTCAAATAGATTGTGTGGGCACTATATGCAAAGAATGCACATAATATTATATCCTGATTGATGTGATATAAAGTAAAGTGCATGTACGATTATTATTTTAACTAATCCTTGCTGTCTGGATTATCGACATCACTGATATTATATTATAATAAAAAAAATTCTGAAATGCATTCACAGAAGTTATAGCAAAATAATTATTCGTTCGTAATAAAAAGCACCATATCTAAATTACAATGAAAGCCCGGCCCCATGGTTGTGAGACAGAACATTATGCGGGAAATTTTATTGACATTTCAAATTCTCAGTATAAAATTTGTAATTTGAAAGGTTGCATAAGTACAAGTTTTTAATTTGATATTTTTACTATGGATGATTACATTGGTGGTGATTTTCAAAAATGCTATTAAAAAGTCAGGTGTGGTAATTAAATGCTTGTAGATCATATCTTAGTCAAGCCAGCAAGTGCCAAATGTCCCCAAAGATGCGAGAGTGCCTTTGTCAGAAATGTTTTTCATGAAACTTGTGATAGTTTTGCATCTGTCACGTGCTTTGATGCTGCATGGATTTTGTTCTTTATGCATGATTGTCGTTTCCCCTCTCAGTAGTGTCATCTCTGCATCCCTCGCCAAAACCTGGCTACGGGCTCACCGTCAAGTCGGCCACCATGCCCGTTTCCGGACGAAATGGAGGGGCCTATGACTATATGGTAAGAACAATCTGCACGTGCCCTTGTTAGGATTTCCCGTGTTTGTCCCTCTCGTTGCTGTTGTATCCGTTTGCGAATCCCCTTTCGAATGCAAGTTGTTCGCTTCAACGCATAAATATCCGCCAATCACCGACGTTCACATCACACATACGCCTTTGATAGAGCAGGGTGCCTACCGAGCCAAAAGTCGACGGTTTCGGAAGTCACCCTGCCTCGGTTGTGCTCATTGAAATGTGTCTGTGTGTGTGAAACTTGCCCTTTACTGCAGTTGTATCTTCCCTACGTTCCGTGCCCCGACCTGGGTATGGGTTGGCCCCCCGCTCTGCTACATTCTCCTATACAGGCGGGCAAAGCAACTGCGTTGCAACGCTTCCCGTAAGTAAGGAAAAGAGGAATGTTTCTTGCTTTCTGTTTGTTTTGTCTTCTCGTTATACATTTTTATAATTTTTATAAAAGTTTGTAAAGAATTTAACACTTCAGTGAGTGGCTTCAGAATAGTCGCAAAAGTAGCTCGCATGTGCTCATTGATTTATAAGCAAATAAACAATGTTTGAAAATGAAGGTGAAACAGTTTTTTCAAACTTCCCTCCGTTTATTTCCACGTAAGTCTGTGGATCAAAAAAATTAATTAAACTAACTTATTCAGACTTATTATAAAAAATGCATAATTTTTAAATAAACTTAAGCATCATTGAATAACTTGGTAGATAGCAAATTATTACTTCATTACCAAAATTTTTAGCAATATTTTTAATGTTAATTCATTCGGTGCAGCTGCGATACATGAATGTTTTTTTATTAAATTCATTGCTGGACCTGCTCATGTGCAACTATGTTTTGTGTAGAACGGTTCTACTTGTGATTAAAGATTACCATTGAACTGTTATCTTAAACTTAAACAGGGTGAATATATGTACGATGATTACGAGAAAGGGCACAGCACTGATTTCAGCAGTGGAAAATCTGATGGTAAGTTCCTCGTTTGGCATTAATAAGTGATGTTAAAAGACAATTCATCCAAGATTTGGTCAACCATGTAAACAATCCTTTTACGTTTTTCCACGTTATTCTTTTCATTTAGTTTCAGCCACTTCCCTATCTGAGCATGATCGCAATGTATTGGTAAGTGATATTATCAGTAACAAATTCGTCATACACTGTACGTTCAAGTCATCCGCGGTTATTTTAATAATTATTTGCAATTTCAGAACCACGACCTGCGCAGTGCCACTTACTCTACTGGTTTACGGTCTGCATCCTATAGTCCTCATTTCAGACGCTCGCTGCCTAACATGGCCCACATGTCAAACGAGCCACCTAAAGTAATTTCAGAAATGCATATTTCATTAACTTTTGTAACGTTTTATGGAAAAAGGGTTGCTTTTTAACCATCATTTCTCCTTAGATTTATCCGGTTCATTTGCTGCAAACGAATAACTACCGTTTGCCTTCAGATGTTGATAGGTGTCATTTAGAGGCAAGTCTCCTTATAATTGTGCAATTATTGATGTGGCTGCGAAGTACCTTTAGAATGTATCTCAAGTGGTAATGTCGAGCTTGTATTAGATACGATTCCATTACTGTTAGTTCAGAGCCATGTAAAAATAGGGTTGACAAATTGAAGGGTAATTGAACTTTTTGGCAAATTTTGATTTCGTGACCACTTTTTTTGTTTTTCCAGCGTCATTTATCAGAAGATGATTTCCAAGTGCTGTTTCGAATGAGCAGGATGGAATTTTATCGTCTACCCGAGTGGCGCAGGAACGACTTGAAAAAACGTGCTAAAATTTATTAAACAGAAGAGGGTTCGATAGACGACAATAGCTACAAAACTGCTAGTAACTGAGTAAAGTAAACAATCAGCTTTGCTCACTAGACATAATCATACCATTATGTTTTTTTGAACTTGCTCGTAGCTTGACTGTATTCTCATTGTGCATGTTGAATTGCAAATTTCATACTAGGAAACATCCATGGGGCTTTAGAACAACACGTTCTTCATTAAATCATGTAGCCTTTTACATTTCAATGCAAAAATAATTAATACGTGATTGTGGGAGTGCTCTATTATGCAAATTATACCGTACATGCAATGGTATGCGTGCAAATGTTGTATATTTCTGGCTATGAAGGCCGATTAAATCCCATGCTTTTAGAATCATTGGGCCTGAGTGCTTTTGGAAATTGGAAATGTGTCTGTTAAAAAATTAGTGAATTTATGTGACACTTAAAGATGAATAATTTATTATAGACATAGTTCATTTAATATTCCTTAATTGCAAATGTTTCGATCTAAACAAGATTTTATTTTTGCATCAATAGCCCGATGTACTTCATAGTTTAAAGGAAAGAAAATGTCGGGAATGGGGGGCGCTATAATTAATTTGCTCACTAGCTATAAATCTGTCAAAGGGTGGCGTCATGGCTCCTGATGCTCAGTAAACAAAAGTAACCCACTTGTATGAATCCTATGCTGCGTTTATTCATTGTATGCATTTTAAACGAGGTCCATTGTGTCTTCCCCAAAGCAACATTCTTGGCGAATAATACGTTGGTACTCTCGTCAAAGATAACGAACGTAAGCCGTTTTTGAAATTGCTCCCAAAGAAAGTACTGGCACTTGGCTTCGAGACTCAGATGCCTAGCGTGTTATGGATTAATCCAAGCTTTAATTTTTTTGTCTTGTAGTTGTTTTCTCGCCATATTTTATTGCTGTTTGCATTTGCAAGACTTCCTCTTTGGATGTTAGATAAGATTTATCGTCAGTGCCTCTAATAATGCGAGTAAATTGAATAGCAATTACTATCGTCTCTTATAACTTTTCGTTTCTGTAAAATATTAATGTCAACACTGATTATATAAAATATCCAAAGTGGAATCATGCAAGTAAGGCGATTTTGCGCTATAGGCCCTTTTTACCCGGTAAGAAAATATTTTAGATAACGTTTTGTTTTCATCGATTAAAACAAGTGTCTTTTGGTTAACAAATAAAAACTGGAGCTCTGAGTTTGAGTTCTGATTTTAAACATCTGTTTTTATGTAACTGCATGTGGACCTTAACTTTTTTAATTGCACAATAGCATTCTACATACCTGTATTCGTTTTAACAAATTGCTTTTTCTGGTTCGATCGTTCAGAAACTTGGCATCTTAATTCGTCTGTAGCTAAGTTTAGAGATAAAATTGAATCGCAAATTTTAAACGTATCTCCAAAAACGATATTGTAGAGCGTAATAATATAAAAACGTTTAAATAGATAACTTTTTGGTAGCGACACGGTAAAACTGTAAGATATTATTAAGCATAAACTGTTGAAGAGTAAGAGTGAAATTGCAAAGGGATGCATTTGATAAATGTGCTACGTATCATGTCCTGCATAGTCTGAAAATCAAATTTCGACTCAGGCAAAATTGTAAACATTTCCTTAGACTAGTTTTAATCGACAGAACAAAAGAGCGATAGACATGTGACGATTCAGCGTGGAATGTGGTTTTGCCGTAATAGTTGGAGGTCGATTGTGACCTA
>JAQIXS010001677.1:0-27843 GCA_034700785.1 Rossiulus vilnensis | reverse complement strand
TTCTTCGAACCAAAACACACAGCAAGCACGCTCGGGTCCAGTGAAGGCAGCCATCTTTGACGCAACTGCCGCTAGCGCTCATGACGGTGCGATTCAGCACTAGCGAACTACGCGAGTCAAAACTTGATGTGTTTCCCTACAAATTGACACTACAGTCACCTCTGTAGGTTCTTTGAATAAAATGAATATGACTTTTCAAAGTTGTAAAGTCCTTTTTGAAACATCCTGTATATACTTTGTGTATGTATTACCTTATTATCTTAATTCGTAATTTGTTTATCTTAATTTATTCTTAAGATTAGCCAGAATTTTGCTAACATAACTAAAATAAATGTAGCCTACCATTTTTTAATATGTATAATTATTAAAAAATCAGGTATAATAAATTAAGTTATTTTAATACAATAAAATTAACAGAAACAGTGCTCACTTCTTCGTTCACCAAGGTTTCTAAATGTTGACTAATTGCTTTGTTTACATCTCGACCTGCATGCAAATAAAATCAATAGTTAATAGTTTTGAAAACGTAAATGTGAAAATTATTGTTAAAAACTGTTTCACATGATCACATGTGATCAAATATCGAATTTTTAAAGTTGTATATATATTAGATTTAGGCTTTAACATTATTTATGCTGTTATGGGAAACTATGTTCATTCAGTTACTGTTAAAATAGCTCTACAATTGTGCAAACATACCAATTTTTTATTTTATAGCTATAAGAAAAATTTTAAATTTTTTTGTGTTATTATTTTTAAACCTCACAAGTAATTTGCAGTAACTACGAAATATTTTTTTAGATTTTTACCACGTTTAATAAAATTAAGACCAAACTATACAGCTGAAGGAAATAAAAAGGGTATAAAGCTCTTTAGAGGTCATGATTTTGTTTTAAACTAAAACAATTAAAGGCATTAACATAGAAAATACCTTTTGGTGGTTTGTCGCAAACGGATGATGCTACAAACAAACCAAGTAAAAGTAAAGCAATTCTTAAGCAAACCATGTTTGAAGATTGTAGTTAGAATGATCCTAAAATGGAAAATGTTCGTGTCATTACAAAAATAATGATTGAAAAACCATGCAATCATTTTATTTTATGTTCTGAAAAATTAATCACTACATCTCCGTTTTAATTAATTAATTAAGAACGATTGTTTTTAATGATATTTTTAATAATGTAACAGTCTGAACAAAACTGATAGATACGCCAAAATTGTAGATCAGAAAAATTAAATGCCTTAAAAAAGTAATTTGGATTTTCCAGCCTTTTTGTCTAGATTTTGCCTAAACGTATTTTTAGCAAACAGTTTTTTAAAAAAAGTAAACACATTCTATGAGATAATTCAAAAAATGTTATTTTCTGTGCCACAGAGATTAGCACACTTATCTTATCGTTTGCAAATACCCTGATTTCATGTTTTTAAGCATTTGAGATAGTTTAGGTCATTCGTTTTAAGGACTATTGATTTGCTATTCTGCTTGGGTGAACACATTTAATAATTTGATGCGTAATGTTTGTCTTTTTATACAAGAAAATGATGGTAAACAGGTGGAAAAAGAATATATGGATCCATATGCTGTTTTCAATATATAATTAAATCTGAAATTGGCCACAAATTTATATGCATGATCATATATTTTCATTGATATCAACAAATGCCCATATTCTGTTAATATAAGGACATACATGACATGCTTCATATATGGTTAGGTCAGAAATTAGCCACAAATGAACCTATACGGCCATAGATGTACATTTATATCACAAGTGCTCAAACACATTAAATATATGGACATACATGAATATGCCAGTTTCCATATGCGGTAAGATCAGAAATTAGCCACAAATAGTCATACATGTACAAATACCCACATATGTTTTTACATTATCTAGATATATATACAGTACATATATGTAATTAAATATATGCCATGTGTGTCAATGATAGAACAACCATAAATGGTTAGACATGATCATATAGCTCACATATTGCCATATTCAACTTTTCCACCTGGGATAACACATGACATGATTTAATATGGTCAAAAGAGCACCAAATGTTAGTTTATAAAACTTAAAAATGCATATAAACAGGTTAAAAATGTAATAAAATTAATTGAAATGTTTTAACAACATACATAAAATCAGCTACTTACTCAGCATTGTTCGTATATTAAATGTAAATTTACTGTTAACTGGTGATTGGAAATAATTCTAAATCATTGGTGAACTTACCGAAATCAGTAACAATAGAATTGCTTTAGTTGCAATTTGTATTGATAATCTTGCAGTTTGCAGAGTGGATGCTGCTGACACTAATTTATAAATAATTGATGAGATTGCCACTCACTTATAAATGGTTCAGAACGTTATCTGCTTTTATCGTAATGGTATTAGAAAATTATCTATTGATGGCTTTTCTAATCGTCTTATCAAAGGCAAAGTTCTATACAAACAAATAGTACATTTTATTGATCTTAAATATAATGTTAAAAAATGTTTAATCACAGCAATGTTACAGTACTTCGTTTAATATCTTGAAATGCTTAGCAAATAACTATTGTAGCACATTAAAACAATGTTTAAGTTAAGATTCACATCAACTTTCAACAACACCCAAAAGGAAAAATTCAATGTTGCCATAACATTGGTTATATATGTCATAGTTGACCATACATGAGCCATATATGGTCATGCATAAGTCCATACACGGTCAAATATTGACATTGACACAAGTGGTAAATTTAAATATAGCCATATATTGACACTGAAACACATGGTAAATATATATATAGCCATATATGACTGCGTTTATGACCAATTGTAGTCAATTTCTAGTTTAATAATATATAGCAAGAGTTCAATACATGTATGTCTACGTGTCTACTATCACATATTCAATGTATGACCATTTATGTAAAAATGTTGACATACGTGTATTAGGTGATATCTAAGGATGTAAAAACATAATTAAATGGACATGTATTACCATTTCTGGTTAATTTCTGATCAATCCAAATATGTATAATGACATAAACAGGGTGTTTCAAAAAGTACTTAACAACTTTGAAAAGTCATATTCATTTATTCAAAGAACCTACAGAGTTGATTGTAGTGTCAATTTGTAGGGAAACACATCAAGTTTTGACTCGCGTAGTTCGCTAGTGCCGAATCGCACCGTCAAGAAAGCCAAAACGAAAACTAGTCGGAAAAGACATTCTTGGTATTCTAGCACATACAGGTACACTGAAAAATGAAACCTGATAGAAATTTTGAGTACATGTACAATTGTATGACAAATACTACTACTAATTTTCCTTGAAATCGTATCCAACATCAGGCTTCTTTCTTAGAAGTAAATACGGCAACCGTTTCATATCACAATACGTTTTTATTTCATAGATAAACGAAAAGTTACTAGAAACGATAAATATCTGGTCATAAAAGTATCCTCGTATATCAACAAGCTGAAAGTTTTATATGTTGCACTATCGCGGGTTTAACCATTGTTAGTTTGCTAGCAAGATCGTGAAGATATTTGCCTGACAACAATGTTCAAGGCCCTAGAAGTAAATCGACAGCAGTGAACCTGCTGTCGTGTCATATCAAACGCCAAGCGCCTACTTGATCCAAATTTCGACTATTTGCATAAACCGATGACTTTCCTTGAGCGAGAATATTTAATTAAGAAACACCGTACGCAGCACTTTTTACGGTTCAGTTAAGCTAAATCTCTAGCTTGGCTGCCCTCGTTAGGGAAGGTGTCTAAACTAGGTTTAAGCGTCTATTCAGTTCGATGAAGAAATACTTCCAAAATATGCCCAAAATATGCTTCCAACAAACACTATTCTACCACATGTTTGATGGAAAACAGAAAAACTACTAAAATGTTTTCTCCCTCGTTGTAGTTCGTGTCAAAGAACATCCCAAGATGTAGTTTAACCGCTATCGTATACCCAAACTGGACATGCGGTTTACTGCTGGACATTATGAAAAGTCGAATCTTCTCCTGCCATTCCTTTTCAGCCAGTGACATAATGGGCGAAGCGCGAAACAGGCGTTAGCGCGCTTCAATTATGTATGAAGATGTTCTGGGCCTAATTAATCTCTTAGGACAACCCACGGCAAACTGCTTTGTAAAATTCTCATCATAGGCACGCACGTAGTTGCGCTAGGTGATGGCCTTATATTACAAGGCAGTCGAGGGGCCTGTAGAAGATAAAACAATCTGCACACCATAGCGCGTATTAAATGCAAATCCTCGCATGTAAATACCATTTTTGCAATGCTTGTGGGGGAAATCCCTACCGGAGAATTGCAGTGAAATAGAGGCCCCCATAGAACTGCGCTCATGATCCATTATCCCATTCAACTTTATGGTCATCAGAGCACTTCAAAATTGTGCAGTGGTTAAAAATTAATGCCGCACAGAGGCGTTTGCTTCACCTACGGTATTGTGCGCGGAAACTACACGAGAAACTAAAAAAAAAAACCTACGTGTACGCTATGTCATCAAAAGAATGCATATTTAAAGAATCCATATAGTCTCTTCTAAACTGTGAATCATTTTAGTGCACCCTGCATGCTTATGCTGTGCCAGTATATCAAGAAAGATAAGCGGTGAATAATGCTATTTTGTACCTACAAACAAATTAGCGCAAATTAATTTAATAAGCTAATCGCCTCTTGTCTTGCAACGTATTACAGCTCTTAATTACATTGGCAATCAAGAGTCATGTTTATTTAGCCGTTTTTTTATATAAAACCGGCAAACGTTGTTTGTAATTCCGATTTTAAAAGCGTTAATTTACGGTAAAATACGTTAATGCAGTAATGAGGTATATACAGTTGCGTGCATTTATGGATTTGTCCTGAAACGTCAAAACACGAATAATGGGAAATTCATGCGCTTGCTATGAAAATATATTCTACCATTAAAGATCATGTCATGCGGAGGCAGAAAGCAGTTAAAAAGACAAATGACCACACCTAATAGTATGCAAACGTAATTATGAAAACAAACGGAGCAAAAAGCTAAAACGGTCATCTCGAGATTCTCATTATAACTACATATAGGTACGTTAATCTAGCACTATGTAAGAAAATAATGAATTTAAGCTACTAAATACACAAGATTTCAAATCGAATTATTATCGAAACCAGATATCTAATTACGTGCCCAATTTAATGTTCGGATTGGAAGATCACGGATATTAACCGTGGGTCGGCATGCATGAAGCGTTTGTCGTAACTGTAAATATTTTTTTAAAAATTCAGGGTAGCTGACAGCATCGATTCCCAGCCGGCTTCAATTTTTTTCCTGCAATTATCATTTTAAAAAAATCATACGGACATAAAACAAAATTGAGAACGGGTCCCCTTTTGCATTCCCTCTCAAACCAAGCACATGTCATCCATGACATTAGGGAAAGGTTTTATGCAAATTTCTACCCCTTTTTAAAAGCACCATGCATTCATCCATTGTTATAAAACATGTCCGTCTAGGGACTCGTGTAATATGCATCACTTTTCTACGGCTTAATTGTACCGCTAAAATGTGGGCTATACCCTTGAAGAGAATATCCAGTTCATAATTTTAACGTCCAAAATATCATGGTACATTTTTATTTCTCTATTTAAGGCTTATAGGTTTCTTTTCCGGGGGATTTTAAATTGTTCCGCTAATTAAATTAGTTAGCAGAAATGCGCCAGCACTTTCCATTCCAAACAAGAACTAATAGCCCGAGCAAACGAAGCACGTCGTAAACATGAACTCACTTGAAAAAAAAGTGCTAATGTTATCCAGAACCAAGCTGCACCTCTATAGACGCATTCTATAATAATATAAGCTCATCATTCACGTTTATCAGATACGTGCTGGAGGAATAATCCTTGTAAAAATATAAAAAGCGGAGCAAAAATACATATCATAATTAAAACCCAATAGCTGCCAGCGTGGCCCAAAACTGTTCTAATGTAGGTTGTGTATACAGAGGCGGCAATCCTCTTTCGAATGTTTATTCCCAAATTCATGCTCGCCGTGCGCATAGGACGCCCAAATCGGATATAAAACTGTAGTCATAGAAACAGCACGATTCAATCCTGCCTTACCGTTTAGCCACCGGCAATTTCAGATTTGCACATACGGATGCATGATTTTCGTTGCAAAATTGGGTATTAATCAAATGCATATACATCGGCGGATCTCTCATATCTCTCGCTTGTTTGGAAACAGCACCAAATTAAATCCGCTGGTAACTAGGGATTAGAGCAGTGCATTTGCCAAAACCTAGGAGCAGATTTGCAAGCCCTGCTTCAGCATTCGCCAAAGAGCTATTAATGCGCAAAATCCGCAGGTTGCGCACAAATAGTGAGCCAATTTATTTACCGGTCCAACCCAGAAGGTGATCGAGCACTATACGTACGAAAAGCGTCATACGATTCCGATATTAGATGCTGCAATTTCAGCCAGCACTAGACGGATGAGAGTTGATTGAACAGATGGCAAAGGATTTATACTTTAAGTGGAAAAAATACAAATAGAAAAAAAAAGATAAAGACACACGCGCATATGTGCCACTCAAGGTATAGCGAATAAGCGAGGGCTTGGCGCGTTCTTTCGTCTAAATGCGAAATCCCGAAATAGTCGCACATAAGTCTATTAGAGATAAACAACGTTCTCGTTACATCCCCACTAATATTGATGTTCAAAACCATTAGATGCGAAGTCGGTGTAGGCTGACGCCTAGGTGCGTGAGATAATAGAAATCCACGAACAAAGTTCTAATCTGGTTATCTTAAAAATAAACAGCAAAGTTTTCACACGTCCTGCTTTCAAGTTGTAACTCTGCACAAACGGCCACAAAATGGACTGAAAAACAGACGGTTGCGCTCAATTTCTCAAATGACCACTTTATCTTGGGTTGTCATTTCCTGAAGCATCTTTACAACACCATTGTGAGCGAGTTAACTACATTTTAACTGCATAAAATCGTCCGTCTTAAAAGACAAGCGCCTTAACTTTCCGAGATGTAATTATACGTTCTTTGGCATAAGTGTCCTAGAAAGTGTCACGAAAGTTGCGAAGTTATAGTACCTAAAGTGATTCAAACACGATTCTTAGTAGAAATTGAATTAAATATTTTTGAATAATTTTGAAAATAAATTAAAAGAATATTCCACGACCAGTTTAATAAATAAACATGTGCATATTGATCGTAAACCAATTTGTCTAATACCTTGAATGAAATGCAGATATATGCATTAATGATACAAATAAACTTAGCCGAAACGAGACATAATTGTAGATAAATTGTGTTAATAATGCATTTATAAAATTAAATATTCTGTACTTTAATTCAAATTGTAGAAATTTGGAATGGCAATATTATACCAGACAGCATGCAAATATCACTGACAAAATGAACACATGTAATACTGTGCCATCAAATAAACTCGTAAGCGTCATACAGTGGCAAAATAATCGTTTTTAGAACAAGGCGCGACGCTCTACGTAATTCAATAGATAATTCAATCATTGAATTGAATCACCACTTATAGAAGCAAAAATTACGAACAAGCAATCAAAGAAAGGCATTTCAATATTTCCTACAAAAATGACATTCGCAAACAGAAATTCATTTAAAAGTATTGCTTATCAAAAATCACCTTGGATAGACTTAATGCATGAAACAGTTATGCCCAGACATCCTATGCGCTGAGAAATTAAAGGCTTTTTATCACCTGAAGAAATGCCTATGCAAACATAATAACATTTTCAAGATTATCTCGCACCACCAAATGCAATTTCTACCAAACATTTAAGTGTAATGTAATAAAAGTCTATAAACTGCGTGCAATTTCCAATAAGTCCCTATGCCTGCACACGTTGTATGCGTATAACAAATAGGCAGCGAGCCATGCACTACCAATTTCATATTTTTTCACCTTCTCTTAATAACGGTTGGTATCTAAAAATGACACATTGATTTTTAATATAAGCCATCACGGAGAAGACGCGGAGAAGTTTTTCAAAGAACTTAAAACTGTCACACGTATCACGCAGAATCAATTTCCATAGAGAACATAGATTCAGCTGTTCACTTGTCAAAAAATTCCAGAGTAAACAGTCCTACGGGCAAACTGCGTATTAGCGAGACTTCAATTAAATTAAAAAACGGGATGCTCGCAACGAGGATTTAAAATAAGATCCATGCAGGTTTTTTTCAGTGCCATAATCGTAAGCAATTCAGTCGATAGCGTCTATTTCTAAATATTGCAATAAAAATATACGCTGCCTTCCGGGTAGAAGGTATTATGAAATTCAGTTATCTTATTTCTTTTACATTAGACATGACGCTGTTAACAGTTTTTTTTCCAAGCTATACTCAAATTCACAAAAACGCATTGCAGAAAGTTTTGTGTTTTTCTGAAGAACAAATCCGAAACCTTCAAAAAAAAAAAAACACCAACTGACTGTATTCGTGTACAGTACAGTACAGCTTCTTCGATTTCTTAGAACTGGTTGTAGATTTTGCAAAAGTTCGCCCATACAGGTTTCACACAGCCTTGCTATACGAAAAACAATACGTTTGACAATGATTAATAAAAAAGTATCATACAGATGTGTTTTAAAATTCATTTTGAGTACAAGATAATGTCTGTGTATCAACGCGCGCTCGATCTACATTAAAATGCATTACGAAACATTTGTTCTAAATTTTCATGCGATTTTCCATACTTATGAAATGCATATTGATTTTATGCAGGTATGAACTACCGTTTCCATGAAATGTCTTGATCGAGATTCACAACATGCATTCATAACAGTATATCAATCCAACAACTTTTAGTAAAAACCGAGAGTGTAATCATCAACGTTTTCGTAATTTTAAAATCCTTCATGTCATCAATCAAAGAAAATGGGGTTAAGAAAAGAAAACTCATTTAAATTCACATTGTGCATGCATATGACGAAATAAAGTAGATCGAGCCAATAAGAATTTGACATTTGAAAAATTTAATCAATCTCATATACTCAAGTAATGCGTTGGCAAACATGTACTGTATTCTATGATGGTTTACAAACCTAACCAAATTATAAAACATCGCTCATCTCATAATAACCAACTCATAATTTCCAACACATGAAATAGCAAACAAAAGCCAATGCACCTGGAAAAGGACACTGGTCGCAAAATTAACCACAACTTTAGAAGGCCCAACACGTCTGGCTTGTTGCAGAAGACACTGTTGGGAGAGACGTGTAACCATCTCGATTTCGCAATCCCGCATCATTACTTTTCCAAAGAAAACCAGTTCAAAATTCAGCTGGGTTTTATCTCAAGAGATGGAAATCCAAGAAATCTTTTATTGGAAATTTCCCAAGGCGCATCACAGCAAATGCTGAAATTCAACGAAAGATCCTACTTGCTCCACAAATTGCTATGATAGAAACCTTTTTTCTTCCTCTTCTAAGGAAAAAACTCATCATTATGCAATCAACGTTCCAGTAAGCATTTTAAATTCTTCGAGTTACGTTATTATTGAGAATTGGACGAGTAATTTGTCATGGCTCATCAAACTTCTAGCTCAACTGTGGCCAAATCACTTCATATATGTAAATTGTTGTCGAAACATGGTAACTCGTTAGTAGATTGTGGAGCGTTGGGATTTGCTCTACGTCAAACTCTCCACGACACATTTGTTAGCTGGAGACTTGGCACAACGTTTGCACTTTTTAAAGATTATCTCGTAAACTACTTTAACGAAACTTACCAGCGCTTGTTATTTTTGTTGATTATCCGAGATTTATAATTCCCGACCCTTATGCCTATGGATAATCATAATTTAACAGCGCAAAATTAAATGAAAGCGATCAATAATTACAGGAGGCCAATTTTGGGACAGTTACATTCAGAATCATCGAAAATATGTCAACTGATTGCGGACCATCTTTTATAGATCATTAACAAATAATAAAAACAAAAGGGGACCTAAAACACTTCCTTTTTGAAGGGACTTATTCATTTTTGCTAATTATCCGGAAAACGAAATACACAACCTCTCCGGATAAACGCAATTTATCTCAAATAAACCTGAGAAAATAAACCATTTCTTCGTTCTTATTCGTTTCTTTGTTTTTATGCAATGGCGACTAATTAGAACAATCTTTACCTTTAGGAAAAAATTGGCTTTCTAAGACGCATATACAGTAACAATCGCTGTATCTAACCATGGATTTTAAATTTGATAAAGTAGAGTAACATTAAAATAATAATAATAATAATAATATAATACTTGTGTGATAAAAGTTTCCGTGGTATAACTATTATTTAATGAGTATTGACCTATCATTATTTGATTTCATCATCACCGACCATCACATGCATAGGTACGTGCATACGGCATACGAACTTATATGCATACAAAATATTTTTCTGCTAATGAAGACACTATTTAAGCCAATAATACAACATTCAAAACATTATCTAATTTAGTTGCAATTAAAAATCGTGAACCTCCGGAGTGTTGTACATGTAAGTCTACAAGTTGATGAAGATTCAATCAATGTCAACCTTCAAATACTAATTGTAAAAGACACTGATTTGGGCATTCAGAGTATACAATGTACAAGCATGATACATTTCACACATACAATATACGAATTTTAATTTGTTAATCAAATCCGATAAGATTTTCGAAATAATACGCCCCAACGCTGGCAAAGAAATGGGCTAGAAATCCAAAAAATAAGAAAAATTTAAAAATTTGCATGCTACGCATTAGAATACTGTTCAAAGTAAAAATTCTTCCAATTACAACAAGGCTACCCAGAAGCATTCTCTCTCGGTAGATAAATATTTCACGAGAAATTCTGACACATGAAACTTATCTTCCAACTTATTATCGTGGCAATTTTTACGTCGAGGTTTAGCTAGAATGTTAAACTGTCACATCGTTGCCAGAACAAAGCCTGACAAGGGAGCCTCTTGTACACAAAGCCGTTTTATTTGTGTTTGGAGAGAAAAGAGGCGCGATTATCAATTCATATTTCGGTGACAAATGTTGCGTTATCGACCCCCACCATCTCTCCTCTAACATGCTTTTCTTTTTTACAAGGTGACAGGGGATATGCACATAGAACCACATGGACAATGCTCGAGGGTTATAGAACGAGGTAATGACTTTGAATTAAACGCATTCATATTTCCTTTTGAATAGAAGCCGAGTCCATTTTCGTACTATTATAAATTCTCAAACAGCTGCAGCCACCTCGCGTTTATGTGATACGTCTCGGTCCGTAATATGCAGCATTAAATGGCATCTAAAACCCACCTGTTGGCACCCACCATGCACTTATTCGAATATAAATACGGAGTGGGTGTCACTTGCATTATTAATCTTGATCATGCGATGCGCACATTAATGAAACAATTACTCTGGGAAACACACAAAAGCATCTCAGAATCAATTAAAACCAAGGCAACGTCAAATAAGGTTCAGCTGTCTCAGAGAATATGATAGAGATTAAGGCATTAAGGACTAACATAGCCATCTTGAAGACAAGATTCGGCGCAAAAGCAAGCCTTGAATTTGACTCAAACGATTCGAGCATGAGTACGACGCTTGATGCAAACGGAAGGCGGCTTAATTCAAACTGACATACAATTTGAGTCCATAGCAAGTAATGAATTATTTATTTGCCATGATTCTGAGCATTATAAATATTCTCTCATCTAAGGCCTGATAAGGGGAAAATCTTAGACCTCAAATAAATGTTCTACCATACGGGGAGATGCATTTTGATTGGTGTCATACTGTTTGGGGTTAGTCGGCAATGCATAAGCAGTACTTAGACATTTCTTGTAAAAATAGCTTTAAGCATATAAACACGAATAACCGCAGATAGTGCTTATTGTTGTATATTGGACTAAAAATGATGGACATGGGTATAAATTGGAATAAACACCCAAAAGCAGCCCTTTAAACTAGTATGTTTTCAGGGATGGAAATATGTCAAAAGTTCAAGATGACTTATTTTCAATAAGTTTACAATGATCAAGAACTGCAAACAAGAGAATTCGAAGCACTGCTGCACTATAGCAAGAATATTACATGTAGCATAATGAATGAAATCTCACGTCTGGACGCCTGTAAGTAAATAATTATTGAATGCAAATATTGTCTAAAATGTGCCATCTATTTATTGCTAATGTGTGCATGCCCAAATTCAAATTACGCAACAAATCAAATTCCGTATTTATCTTACCATTATAGGCACGAACAAATTAATTTTAAGCAAAGTGGACTGAACTGCAAATGTTGCTTTTCGCAATCAATGTATTAATTATAACGGCACGAGCGAATTCTTTTTTTAAAATCTGTGATCTATGCGCAAGTACCAATAACAATCTAAGCCATAATGCGATTATCCCCAGATTTGAGTTTTCATTAGAATTCCATAATTACCAAAGTTATAAAGGGGAGTCATAGACGAAGGAAAATATGGTTATGTTAAGTAGCCGAATGCTCCTGTAAAACTAATCGTCCAAATTCATTATAATTAAATTGCCTGACTCTCTGCTTTTGAGAAAGGACATTAGTTTTATGAGGGGAAATAAAAGTTCGAAAACGTGTTTTCATGGGTCATTCTGGTGCAGTATGCAGCACACGAGCCGACTAAATTGAAACACGTTCCTCGCTTCTTTTGTATAAAAACGAAATTTAGTTTCGTGTCATTAATACAAACAAGCCATTACCAACAACCCTGTTGTTACAGAATCGCATCGATTGATACTTTTAGACAATATACGCTCGCACAATGACTGGGGTAGAATATATTGTTCCATGCCAAATTCGCGACATAATTAGCAATGTTAAACACATTGCAATGCGTATAGAATTTTGCTATAATAAGCCTATGTTTCACATTTTATTTCAATGTTTGCTGGTCGATCAATTCGTTACACATACATGTATAGTGTAAATTTCATTTTATTCGATGTGGGTAAATTGGCTTCGAATGGAAAATCTCACGCTACATTCAGTTGAAAATATATTTAAAGGAAGGCATAATTTTGCATGTGCAATGTACAATCATCTGAAATACATGTTTCGCGTTATATTATTCAATGATACCCATGACGTTTACCTTTATGTACAAAAATAATCGATCAAAACTTTGTTCCACGCCATTTTTCTGGTTTATGTGTATTATTGACCGACGTTCCAGTATGTGTACGTGCTACTTTAACGGTTCACACATACATAGAAAAAATTCCGTTACATAAGACGTAGAAAGCAGAATATAATCTTCAAAGGCTTTGCAATGACAGTTTGAAATTATATTCAGCTGCGTCCTAATTTGCTTACCATATGAACCAGAGCAGAAACATTTAAATCGGGTTTTCCAAATAATTTTTAAGAAATTGTTGAGATTGCATCTATTTCGAAAATGTATTTTGCGCAATGGGCAACACTGTGATTCGTTAAATCAGTACATACTGCATGCTTAAAAACAAACCAACAAATTAATTAAAATTAATTAGCATTTGTACCTTACTGATGTCGCTTATTGAAAGTAAGGACGCCTATAATATACGTGCAAAATAAAATATAAGTACATGTTTTTATTGCTGTAGCTGCACTGTAGCATGCAAGCCGGTAACTTATAGCAACGCATAAACGGGAGTCATTATCATGTAAAATAAGCAAGACTAAGCAAAGGCAATCTGGCAGCATAAAACCTCGCAAAGAAGAAGTATAGGATCATAATTACCGATACATAAAGAATGAATGATTTAATAAATTTGCGGTCAATGTTTTGCGAATTATGAATTTAGATGGATTATTGTCAATTAAAAAATGCAAATTCACACTATGCGTACATGTATTTGCCAAATTATCAACGCATGCATAGGTGAATGACGAATTTAATTTGATTAATTTTATGGTTAACCCTGAAGCAACATCAATGCAGTATATTTCAAATTGATTAGCATTCATACTGTTTACGTATATTTGTATATTCAAACATTTAAATAATTAGCATGCATCAAATAGTTGCTCATTGAAAGCCCTGCAGCATGCAATTCAATGAAATCGAAAGTCACGGTCAGGTGCAGCTATCTTTTAATATGATTCGATTAATTAAGCAAAAAGTTCCAACATGATCGGCTGTAACATGCTTACACATGATGGAGGAAAAGTCTTTACTATTCGGAGTATAAGCAGTTGTGTGTCAAAAATATTGCACAAGATAAAAGCTTGAAAGATCACGATCCAGCTAGATGATGAGTAAATCCTCAGTCACAAGTACTCATATAGATAAACTGCATGTTAAATATTGCCTAAAATGACCGGTTAACTTCAAGCCTTGGAAGCTATATCCATGAAATGTGCATGATGGGAATACTTGCAGCCTATATCATAGGCGTCGAAAAAAATCCAAAATTGCAAGAAGACGAAATGTACGAGCCTATGAGGGCCATAAAATGTTTACTACACGCATACAAAAGTGTGCTGAGTGATTGCCTGCACCGTATCTTAAAGAGCAGCATAAAATCGTAACTGCATAGCCATCGCAGTTTCATCCTGCTTTTCATAGACTAAATCAAAGCCATTGGCAGAAACGAGGGAGGACTCCATGTATATGCTTCATGATGCCATTTAAAATCTAATATAATAGCAAAACAAATTGTAAATTCAGACACCTCAAGATATCACATCTTTTAATCCAATGGAACAGATTACTAAATATTCTGTCGCCAACGAATAGGTTTACACTGAATTCTGCATGCTTCGTACTAAAGATAGATAATTACACAAATAAATGACTTTCAACTGGAAATAACCAGAATTCAGATAGCGCTGAGTTTCTGCACATTATTTTGATGATAGCATTTTTTTTTCTGTATATGCTGAATTTGACCATTGAAATTAAAGCGCACACATAGGATATATGTACTGTATATGCATGCCATAACTCAAATCAGCAATAGAGATACAACTTTATCGATAAGCCATATGCCTTATCAGAGTTCTACCGAGTATAAACGGGAGAAACAGCACGTTCCAGATACATAAAACTATCAAGGTTCAAACGGTTCATTCCATTTTGGAACGCCATAAAAAACACTGCAAAGCAAACGGATTGTTCCATTTCTTTTGCGTCAAATCTCAGGTTAAATGACGTTAAAGGCGCCATGGAAAAAAGCTTAAGGTGTGTAAATTTATGCACTGTAGCATTTAGTGATCTAATGAATGTAGCGTTTTAAGTAGAGATTTCTCGAAAAAATAATTGGTGATTTACGTACTAAGTAAAAAAATGTATGTTATCCGCTATATTGACTGTATTATAACCACTAGCAGTAAACAAAATTTTTTACAAGGTTTAAGTTAAAAAATCATGTTTGTAGCATCCATGCTTGATTTCTTTTTCAAACAAATGGACTGCTAGTATTACAACGTCAATCGACTATGTACCAAGCAAATTAGAGCGTTTAAACATGCAGATTAGTGAACATTTTAGCCAGAAAACCTCCTTAAAAATACGAGTCATTAATTTCGCCAACACCTAACATGCATATGTATGTGTATGCTTGCATGTTAAAATCCCGTTCACAGAAACTATTGTTCAAAGCGTCTGCGTACTCATTCTACAGTACTATATATTTAGAAGCGGTTAAATGACGTTAAATGCACCATGGAAAAAGCAATAAGAGCACACTCCAACAAGCCTGAATGATTCGAAACTTTTCACACAGCTAATTCTTTAAAGGTTTCGGCGTTATTGTTGAGTGTGAAAAATGGGGGTCTCCATCACAATACATCACACGCTTCCAGTTTCTGCAAAGATTAACAGAGTGCTGGAGAAGTCATAAAACGCGTATAGAGGCAAACTGGTGATGCGCTGCCAACAACAATGAGCTTAACTCGGGGCAAAAAAAGGAAAAGCACGCAGCTTTAAAAACACAAGCAAATGCATGTTGTGCAAAAGTCAGAAAAGGAAACAAAGGTCGACAAACGAACAATCGATCAACACGTCTAAGAGTAGCACCCACAGCCATGTTTCTCTTAAATGCGCCACACTTAAATGAGGCCTACGTGTAAACTTGTGTCGTGAAATTGCTGGCAACAAAAGCAACGGTAACACAAGGCAAAAAAATTTACCTGCTAAAACCATTACATATACAATGGACATAACCGATGGACGCAAACCCGTCGACCTACCTTTGCAGGGCTAATGGAGGTTTCAGCTTGCCATCATCGATAACGTTTTTACTGCAGTACACCGTAAATAAATGGTGGTTAACATTTGATCCGAATGAATTAACAAATCGGAACACTAACATATTTTAACATATCCTGTGCACTGCATGAGCTTTCAAAGGAAGAATTCTACCCAAGACCCACGGTGCTTTCTATTCGTACAACATGCATTGATATAGCAACAAGTTAAAAAAAATAAACAATAAAATAATTTGGCAATAAAATGTCAATTCAATACTATGGTTTTGTCAAATGTCTGAAATATCTCAACAAGTATACTACAGAATTTGTCAATATATCGCTATTACATGTTAGTGCCGATAGTTAAAATACAATTGGATGTCAATGGTTCTATATTATTTCGAAATACGTAATTAATATAAATATCAAGGGTCGTTTGGTTGCACTGGATAAAATAAACCATTATTTAACTATTTTTTTACATGTATCATCACAATTAAAAATGGCCAGAACTGTGTTGACATGTGAAAACTCTTAATAAGCCAAGCCCTTTCTATTTGCTTCCGTTTCTGAAATCTTTTCTCCAGCATTTACGTAGGCATGAAACATTTAACGTAAAAATGGATTTGGGAATAGTATCCATCAAGTGGAAATGTCAAGTGTTTCCTTACAAGCGACATGAACACAAGCCTGCACCTTAAAAGTTCATCAACAATTCTTGACAATTATTGGCTGTACCATTTATAATGGCAAGAGCATGGCTCTCGATATAGAACACCACTATATGTGTAGCTGGCTCTTAAGTATTTATAAGATAGGAAATTGCATTTAGGGAAGGTCTGTTTGATAAATGGTTCTGAAGGAAATTATCCCGATTCAGTTCATCAAAAACACGTTCGCTGCCCTGAGAAAGCTTAACCTGTGCGTGACCGAAAAGGTGGTAAACAGCACTTTATAAAATACACTTTCCGAGATAATAGGATGGATGGCAATGCCAATTGATAAACCATTAGCATTACAAATATGACAAAAGCACGCATATAACTCGTATGATGCATGATAGTGAAGTGTGATCCTCAGTTTGCAATAGAGAGAAAACATCACAAATATGCACAGAAAAGAAGGTGGAGCTATGACTTCGCGGTTTACAGTCAAAAAAGAAAACACTTGACATTTTGAGAGATGTGTGTAAAGCACATTTCTGAGAAAAAAGTCACTTTCGACCAGGATCATTTGAAACAAGCTCATGCACAGATTTATTATGCAGTAATGCAGATTAGTGGGACAAATGGGTGCATATAAGGATTTATTCAAATGGGAGCAGCAATGGGCAGTGAAACACAAGGCACGACATCTATACTGTATATTTCATCTAATTTAACATTCGATTAAATCACGGCAATGGTTAGTTTCCACCCATTATATTCCATTAATTCGGCAAAGTTTCCAAACCATTTAAATAAAAGTTTATACATCACGTAGTTTTACTTCGCATTATGCTGTATATGATCAGTGACTAATAGTTGCAAAACTACCTATAAGGATGCCCAAATGTGCACGAATGGCCACGTTTGCTAAATTTACTAAATTTATGACATGTCCAGCTATTCACTCGGAGCATGATAAATATAGTATAATGGGCGTTATGTCAGAGCAACCGCATACCCTCGCCTGCATTGCATTTTAAAAATTCCAAATTTCAATCAACAAATGTATTGCGGGGTTTCTGAAAGCATAATATTACAAAATATGAAGAGGAATAACAACCCATGGCAATATGAAACCAATTTTAGTTTAGAATGGCCTTGTTAAAGTACTGAACTTTGATATTTCCCATATCGACCATGTTTCCGTTGCATTCAGTGCCTCGGAGCTTTCATAGCGTATTTTACAGAGTATAAAAATGAACTTCTGCATCTTAGAAAGCAAACAATAAACTATGGCCTAATCGGATAAGAATGCCCCACGGCCATTGCTTTGATCAAATAATACACAAATAAAAGCTGCAAGATGATGAACATTACAACGACGAAAAATTTGTCTAGGAATGCTACATGACTGGAATTAAGCATAAAACGCCATTTTGATAGCATTTTAAGGTACATGTATATCCACATAGGAAGAGCACTCAACGACAAAATTAAGTCTTTTTCACAGTATATATTGCGCATGCACAAGCAAATTTGTCGCCACAGATTAAATATATCAAGTACAGTGATTAACTGTGTGATTAATCTAAAGTATTCTGTTATTGTATTTTAATGAGAACGCCAAGAGCCGTTGTTGAGTTTTAAAATATAATCGGAGATACACCCTATACAGTATGTATTATCAGACTATTTTTGCCTGAACGGTAGTTCTTGCAAGCGTAATTATCTTTGAGGACTCAATATTGACCACATTCACATTCACAGGCTTTTATAAAATGGTCATGTATATTAAATGAATATTTAAATGCTTACTCAGTACAAATATATCACCTTTCGATTTTTTTTGAATTCATAGTTGCGCGAAATCTTAAAATACACTGGCATATCATGTATACTGCACATGCACATAACGATTTAATTAAAAAATAAATGATTGTATTTTATAATTATTAGTATTATGCCAAAAATAAAGTTATTAAATATCTATTTTGGCTCTTGGTTAAGTTTAACCTACTTCCATATGCAGTATCATATAACCTTCTTCCGTCTTGAACTGAGCTGGCGAAGTAAGATCGAATATTGCGATTTAAAATGCTCAGTTAAGCTTCGATTGCATGAAAATATTATATTACATTCCAGATACATTAGTTTAATTGGCTCAAAATACACATACTTAACATATTCCATAAAGAAAACGTCCCAAAGTAGCCGCCAGATGGTGCACGACTGGTTGCCAACCATTCCATGCACAAAACATTCATTACAGCGCATTGTTGAATATGTTAATTAAGACCATGTTCGGATGTAAAGGAGTCTCTCGTTTAATATTACCATTGTTATAAAAGGAAATTCATCCCAATGTCGTCAGAGTGCATACGTGATATGGAAGCGCAGGAGGCTGAAAATCAATACACGAGGAGTACGGGGATCATGGGGCGCAATCCACCTGTGGGTTGGGTTGTCAGGTTACGTTAAAAGAACAAAAGGACATTACTAGGCATTACAAATGCACTTTCGTACATCCTATGGAAGGCGCCATAAATAGCCTGCATATATTTATTTTTTTTACTTCGCCCATCTTTAATATTGATTATGAAGGCTGGCACAAAGTTGGAATCGATAGAGATAGAAGAATATTCCACCTTTATTGGTGCAATGATTTTGAACAAACGCCCTCCGCCTCAAGAACGGCCACAAAGTCTTCCTTCCCCTCGCAAGAGAAGCAGCAAGTTCAAACTCAGTGACCCAAATAGTATATTCGGGCAGTTATAATACCGTTTATTATTTTGTGAAGGCGAACTGAGCTTCCATGTTTACAGAGTGATGCCTTGCAGCGCACATAATAATGTTGTGACGTCTATCGAAATTCCTAACTCGCTATAGCGCAGCAAGCGCAAGCGAAAATGCCTCGTAAAATTGTTATTCAGAGAGCTGAAATGAATTTTTTTTATCCAGAACAGTTTGCGTAAGGGCTGTGCAGTAGGGCACATTGTGTGACCATGTTGACGTTTGCAGAGTCAATTGTTGATGCAAAATGAAGACTGAAAACGGTAAAACATGCTTCGTGTCAGGCGTAGCAGCGCCTGAAGCCTACCAAACTATTTGTTTTGTTATAATAACCTATACTTTTTCATGTATATTCAATACATTTGTTGATCAATACTCAAATTACATTTGCTCTTGGCATACGAAATAAGTATCTGAATATTGGAATCTTCATTTTTAGAGATAACGTTTCATCAAACATGGGAAATTTACGTTTTAAACTTTCGAAATGTTCACCATAGTTGCACCTATTGAAAATAAGCACCATCAAGTGGTGTAACCATCTACCGGTAGAAGAATTAAGCAAGTAATGTATCAGGCATTTGTTGTTCGCCTAGATGATTCCATCCACGCTATTTCCCGCATGACAGAAACTGTACAACAGCGACTCTTCTCAATTATATCGCTATTGATCAAATCATGGTCTAAAAATGTTTTCCATTTAAATTTCAGCAACATGTTGACTTTGGCAGTGGATACCATACAGATGCCAGGCGCAGCAACCTGATGAATCAAACCATTAGTACTCATCTTCAGGAAACGCTGTTCCTTTGTTCTACAATGGATTCATCCAACCTGTTGTCGTTTTAGTAAGGGCGATTTTTTTGTATTTTTAGTTGCAACTTCAATGCTCAGCAGCCAACGAAATCAATATTCTGCTGCATCGTATAGAACGCCGTTTATAGATGCAGGCATATAGCCCATATATCCAATTATTGAGACATGCAGGCTAACCAACAACCTACCAATACAGCATGACAAAGCTCATTAAAAACGCAGTTTGAAATTTTAGACGAGATCGAAAAACACGAAATATTTGTTACCAAGGACATGCAGAAATACTGAGTTGGCGTCATGTTTTGTTACGATGCAAAAGGCATTTTAATTTCAGTAAAAAACGAATATGACATGCAATTAAAGTACACGCACACAAACAAAAAACGACAAGCATAAAGTTTCAATTAAGAAAAGCTAACATTTTAATAAAGACTTAAAAACGTCGATGGGTAAATTGGATATAGAATACACACTGCAGAAACTAAACGATGCAATGCATAGTAATGATGTCGAATGAACCTACATACGGACACCATCCTTGTTACCAAAGATAGTCCAAAACTGGACAAGTACACTGTATATAATGCAAATTTTCTGTAAATGTACATGTATACATTGTAGAAAAGTGTAGAACTTGTGTAAACATGGTCACGCTGAACGTATAGTGCCCTTCATCATGCCGCTTTCAATTTATCCATTGTCCATAACGTGCATAGAATGGAAGAATACAAGACGCAATGGACGCCTCAGTTATCTTTGTAGATATAATGTTACGAGACGAGGATATAAAGATACGTGTACAGTAATTGTAAACAGCGTAAGCAACTGTTAATCGTCAGCGAAGAACCAAGTGACATTTTAAATTTACCAGCAAGCTATAAGATCGTTACACAAGTTATACCTAATATGCTCTTCAATTCAATATATTGAATACTGTAAATTGAATTTAGAACAGAGAGAAAAATAAACTAAATAAATATTAAACAAATCTTACTTGACTTACTAACGTTATCTTCATTTCTTTAGAAATCCATGGGCGCGCTATTTAACTTGATTTTCCCATCTAAAATGGCAAATGTTCCTTTCCCCTTCGTGTAACGCGTCTTATCAATTTGAAGTAATTTCGCTTATCTTAGTATTTCATTGGTTAAAAATACTCTATCTCATTCATTTCTTCAGCATTTTTTTTCACCTGTAAAGACTTGGATAATAAATTTAATCAAACAGCCTGGTCAGACGAGCCAAATAGCTATGACAAACACCACACGACATTCCAACATCTAATTCTAGAATGATCGGCATTCATCAATGGGCAGTATCATGACAAAATTTAAAAATTCAACTTCAACTGGGCTCATATAGAGTAAATGCACGAATGCTGGCAATGAAGCGTTCTCGACAACCGCAGCGCACTTTCAACGTTATCCAGTGCATGAAATTGGGCCCACACACCTTTAAATAACATCTCATAATAATAGCCTGAAACCCACGGGTAACTCGAATCAAGAGCAGTAAAATTGCTGGGAAAACAAAAGCCTGCGCATGGCTCTTAAATCGAAAGACCCACTGCTGGGAGTGAAACCGAGTTTTCTCCCTCCAGCCCCCCCTCCCAGCCTTAACAATAATAACGAATTCAACAGTTGATTTTGCACCGTTGAATCTTCCGTCGTGGGTATTTTCACGGATGATTTGAATTTACTTTTGCTTTCGAAATGCTTTCATTTCTTTTGAAATTATACAAAAAGCACCTCCCGTGCGAAACAAAAAAAAAATCAAGAAACCAAAGCCAGCGAGTAGAAAAATAAGCCGAAGAGGAGCTGGAGAATGGCGAAGAAAGGGAAAGGGAAAAAATGTTATTCAAAGCGAAAAATGTTTGACTACCTTTGTACAAAATTAAGTCTCTACCTTTCTGTTTGACTATTGTAATAGCTCGCGAGTATAACGAAATCGTCAACACGATAGTGCAAATGACAGAAAATCAATGTTACTTTTCATAGGTACTAGAAAAGGAAGAAATGTCGGTTGGAAGGCTAGCGCGCGCCCCTAATGCAACTGTAGCACCCAATCACAAAATTGGATGTTTCTAGTTTAGAAATATATATAGGCTCAAATGTAAAATATACACGGACACGTATAGAGAAGCATTCAGTCGTCGTAGACGGCAACTATTTATGACATCCATTTACAGATCTGGAGGAATCGTATTTAAATGAAATTGATTTTCCTACGGCTTCTTCTAATCTCATCACAGGAAGAGGTAAACTGCATTTTTCAGACGAAAGTTTGAATTTAATTTAAAACAGGCTTCGCTGCAAAAATAGGCGCGAAGGTTACACGCGTTCTATGAAGCTGAAAGACGATAAGGAAATTAGTTTTCTTTAGCTTCCTCTTTCTTTTTTTCTGTCTTAGACTGTATGGTTCTAACATGAAAAAAATGTTATTCACCATTTTGTTTATAAGTTTTGCAAACTTTACTTTTTAAGTGATAATGAAATTTTCAAAACAGGGAAGTTGACATTTACAAACTTTGAAGCTGACATTCTTACCCTTGACAAAATTAACGTGAGAACATAACTTCATACACCTTTGCATGCATAGCACGGCTGGATTAGTGGATGAAATAATGTTTAATTTAGTTAAAAATTACATGTAATTAAAAATCTGGTAGTAGTTAGTTTTCAATATTATTTTGGAAAATTAGTTTTATTTCACAAATCCATTATTATCATTGAATAAATGAATTTTAACGGTTTATGATTTTACCTATTTGTAATCGGCGTACGCGCCTCTGAGAAAGATAATGTGAAAAAATCTGGCTTTTTGCGCTCTCTTTTAAAATACGAAGGACGTGAGATGAGATTGTCGGGTTTTATCTGAAAAATCTGCAACTGCCATTGTGGTCTCACTGGATTGCAGTGACGATGATAAATGAGTTTTATATAAAATCGCTATTTTTACGACATGGCACGTACGCTTAAAACTGGAAATGGGCAAGTTGCACAAAACGACAAAGCCTCAATGTACAATAAATGAATTGGGTGAGGCTCACCTGATTAAGCAAATAAACAACTTACACTGCTTCTGTTAATTCTCAGTAATAAAATATTATACATATGGCAGTGGCTTGCTGATATTGTTACGGATTGCATAAAACATATGGTTATATTTGCTTATGAATATGCACTGAACAAGCGCATATACATGTATTGTCAAATTATGCATAACTAATGCCTTTTTAGAATGTACAGTAGTTTATACATGTATGCATAAATTGCATCAAAGAAATGTGGCATTTCAAATTTAATTATTATTTAGCACCTTAATTAAATTATTAAACAGTCAAAATCGTCAAAATGTTTTTACGTTCAATTGTGAAATTTTATAAATACAAATTCCGTAGAATGAGCTTATAAATGTGATAATTTATATCTAACAATAACAAAAATAGGTGATAAAATAAGCAGTTGCAGCGAGCTCGTCGATAACGGATTCATCACAATTTTTTTCCCGTAGCATCAGAACATGATCTGATCGCAACCGAAGAAATAAAACAATTCCTTTCAAATGTATGCATTTTGTTATCAACTTATAAGGATTTATAATTGGCTTCTTCTCGAATGTCTGGCAAATTGAAACGATAGAAGATATTTTAATTTGTATCACATTTTAAGAAAGGGTTCAATTATGATATCAAGATAAATCCACAGAGCCCAACCCGTTCATAGCAAATAGAAAACATTTGGGTTAACTGAATATATTGTACGTTCACATTATTATACTTTTCAGGGTATAGGCTTTATCTCAAAGATTTTGCTTTAAAAGACAATGATAATATGCATATATAAAAACATTTGATGTATTTCTTTCGAAATCAATACCAATCAGGGAGGTAAGTGCATAATTTTCGCTTGATTTTCTAGTTAGTTTATTTTCACTCTTCGATAATCCTACTTTGAATAAATAATGGATATAGCGTAGTTGCAGCTAGCTTCGTATCTCCCAAAAATCTGACTGCATGAGAAGTTGCAGATTTTCAATTTTGCCATTTACTTAATTTGATTAACTTTCATGCATGCAAATTTGACTTGGCTTTTGTATACTCGTGTGAGCAAACTTTACCATTAGGTAGAAAAAGCTTCCTTTCCCCTCTTCATTTAATTTTCTCTAGCGTAAAGAAGAAAGAAAAAATCTTGTTCAAGTTTAATTAATCGCTTGCATGGCTAATAATATAACCGAGATGAGCATAATTTCTTATTCTATATACGCGATGGTATCATCTGTACTTTATCTAAATATTAAATAGTTCATTTTATTTTATGGAAAACCTAAGCACGACAGAATTCTGCTTTTTAATTAGCCATCTGGGTTTTAGAAAAAAAATATTTTTGTGGGTTTCTATTTTTTGCTTGCCTTAAAAGCGCAATGCCAATTGGAAATTCAACATTTTTATATAAATATTCAAATCGCGTTACCGTGCATATGAAAAGAGAATGTTAAACAATCTTCTCTAAACTTTCACATTTATCTCACCATCGCAAAATCAATACTTCCTCTCTACCGTTTCCCGTCAGATATTATAAAAACGACGACGATTTTCATTTTGTGGAATATATTGCAATATTTTTTGTTAGTGCTCGCTAGTCCACGTCTCCCAACCTATAGGGTCATCATTTTCTGTCTCTCAATTAATTAAAATATGTTGGATTAAAGTTCATGTCTAGTAATATCATGTAATTTTTGATATAAACCTTTGAATAGGCTTTGCATAATTAATTTAAACATTAATCCTCATTACAAGAATGTTTCGTGATAAATGCTGCTGTCTCAAACAATGTTATGGCGAAGAACGGTAATAGGAGGTAAAATTAAGAAATGACATTAGACAACTCCATCAAACGCTCTTTGTCAAGTATTCCTTTAGTGAGGAAACAAAGAACGTCATGTCATATCCAAAAGCCATCATAAGTAAGCGAATCAAACATGATCAATGGCTTGGGAAAAAATGAACAGACGCTATAATATTCTTACAATAAATAAGGAAAACCAGGGAAAGTTGATACGGTTTCTACATACTAATTTTTTGCAAGAAAAAAAGTCAAATAAAATAAACTTTTTGAACAGGAAGAAACCTTGGACCTTCCTTTATGCAGGAAAAATATAACAATCACGAAAATTCTTCATGGACACTAGTATTGAGCAAATAATCCAGGACATGCAAATTGTATAAACGTGCTCCGACCTGGGGTAAGTTAATACATAACAGGGGCATGTTGATAAAATTACGTTATCTCATTTGTTTGGTTAAAAATTAAAATTTTTTTCTTTAGAACAAAATTAAAAATCCACTGTCATTGATAATGACGAAATAAAGTTAAATGATGCAAGCAAAGTCTACTAAACTCGTCTTTTCAGATGCCATCATCAGAATCACCTTCATGAGACCGAAGTTTACAATTAATGCATTAATTAATCCCTCTTTTTACGAGCTTGTCTCCTTCTTTTCCGAACTTTCACAAGATTTAGACTCAAACAAACGTTTGGGTGCATATTTTTTCTTGCCATTTTTCTTCTGGGACGCTTTTTTCGTTTGCTTGTTTTGCTTTTCTTTTTCTAAAACATGATATACAGCATTTTGAAACACTTCTAGACGTGTATTTGCCCTCTCGGTTTTTTTCTCATGATTTATCTACAAATTCAAATATAGACAATTAAAAATATTTCCAGTGACATTGTAACTTGCCTATGTTAAAAAACTGACTTTACATACAGGGCAAGGTTTTCCATGTTTAAACTTGCCCCAAGCATTGTGTATCGACTAACCCCATCCAAGCTCTAACAGCTGCCAGTAATTAGGCTTAAGACGTATGGTTTCAATAGCTTTCCACATTTAAACAGCAAGTCAATGGCTATTTGGCAATATCCGTTTCATTTTTTTAAAATTTAACACTATAGTGACAGGAGATCATTTAATTAAAAGTAAAAAATTTATAATTGAGTGGTGAAAAACAATTTTCCTCTTAGCTACTAAGTTTTTCATCCAACTAACAATTTCACATGGGGAATCAATAGTGGGGGTCTTCAGTCGGCTACGGTATGAAAACTATGACGCTTTAGCTATTTGCCTACCAGTAATCCTCAATGTATTAACTTACCCTTGTATCATGTAGCCCTGGTCTCCCCTACGATATCAGTGTGCAATAAGTTTCAGACAAACATTATAATGCATTACAGAGCAAATATAGTTCACATCATTGCACTTAATATTGCAACGATAGCGTGACAAAAATTAATAATGACATGCTTAATTGTTCAGTGTGCAATTGGAAGACATGTGTAGAATAATGAGTTGAGATATTCTATATAATGTAAGAGATTTCTAGGAGTTTAAACGTTTATTTTTTATTAATGAATCTCTTATTTCCACAACTGTTTTAATGCTTTTTAAGGTAACAAATGATCAGATTCTTCAAAACATGGCAACTCAACTAATATTCGTAAATCTAAAATTCGACGTAAGACACCAAAATTCATGAAAATTGCGCTACTGGTCAATTTGACTGGAAAGCATTTCCTCCAATTGTTTTTTGTGCAAAGATATATTGATATCAATTGAAGAAACACCTGTAGGAATGTATCAGCAACAGTTTTTTTCGAAATTGGCAATTTCGAACCAACCGAAGGATACATCCATGCAAGATCTGATCCCCGCTCATTAATCTTCACTTCACCAAAAGAATAAATCACTCGTAGCAGGCACCTTAGGAAATAGAAAGATAAGGAGAAAGCAACGTTTCGTTAAGGGCCTATCATGATTGATCTACTGATAGAAATTATTAGAAAATAGTGAACCTCCAGAGAAAGAACCAAGAATCGACTAAGTTTAAGTTGTCTAGAGAGCAAAAACAATAAGTCATTCCTCTCATCTTTTAGAGTCTGGGATTACGCTCAGTGAATTTATAAGCAGTCGACGTTCTAAGATTCCATCTTAACAGTGTTATAGGTATTTCGATCTTATCGCACTGATATTAAGCTGATTTTTTACGAATCAAATGATTCAGTCTGGGCAAACACTAAACAACTTCAATACAAATAACACTTGAAAATACAAGTGCATGTTTTCGTCATAATAAACATATAGCTTAAAATCCTTGTTTCACTTTGTAACTGATAATAAATTCTTTAGTTTGTAAGACAAACATGCGATAATACAATAAAAACACAGTCGCATGCCTCTTTAAATTGTATACAGCGCCACATCAATCTTCATGGCATTCGCAGTCATGTGGTCGTTCTAGTCACAATTACATTTATAATGTTTATTTGTATAATTAATTCCTTGGGAAATACAAGGA
>JAQIXS010001676.1:0-27852 GCA_034700785.1 Rossiulus vilnensis | reverse complement strand
GCGACGCGAGCAAAAGGTTGATTGGCCTTCGACAAAGTGCCATCATGGTGACGACGCGATCAGTATTACTGCCATTATCGATGTGCCCATCACACACAACTTGTTATAAAAATACACACTTGGGCAGATATTATAATCGTTTACAAGCTACAGTGTACCTGAAACGTTTAAAAGACAATAAAGTTTTTAAAAAGAAGAAGAAGAAAAATGGCGACATTCTAAACTAAAGAACACAACAATTTTACAACAGAGCACCCGAAACGTGCAGAGTGCCTTCACAGCACGCGCAACGGCGCTTCATAGAACAGCCTTCAATTTTCCCAATAGGCCTTACATAATTGTTTCTATGAAATGATTAACCCAAAAAAACCATTAAAAATAATTTACCCTAATGCTAATTTAACGACATAACAAGGATGCGTGCAGGTCTGAACAGATAAAAAGTGTCCATTAAAATCCGCCGGACATTACGCCGGACGAAGCCCTTTAGAGTTTCTTCAAATTCTGTGATTTCCCTCGGATTAAATTTAACAGAAAACCAGTAATGTATCACAAAAAAAACCCACAAACGCTATGAGAAAATCGCTATACGAAATGTCAAGAAATCACTCCACTACAGACTAGATTTGAAACCTACGAAACAATACCGAAAAGCTGAAAACTTTACCAAAAAGAATATACTAAAAAAATAAAGCACGCCAGCGAACAGGTGGCAATCGACACAAAAAAATTGGCTAATCAACCGTTTACCTTCCATCCGAGGTTCTCGAAGAAGGTGCACAGCCTTGTCTGTCCAGTAGTCTTCCCACCGCAAGGACCTGTAAGTGAAAAATACAAAAATGAAGTCAAGTTTCCCCCCTAAAATCTCGAACACAGAGGGCTACAAAAGCTGGCTTATAAATTCACAATAAGTTTCAAAATCCAAACACGGGCATCAATTAGCAATATCGATGCATTAACCCACTTTCGCAGTTGGCAACATCAACAACAGATCGATAAATAATAATAACATAACAAACAAGTCAGTAGATCTTTTTTGTCAATCTTCATTGCACCACAGACATTAAGAACTGAAATAAACGTTACATTTAATCGATCCGTTTCAAGCTGGACGAGTACTTTTGAATTTGTGTTTTTAATGCATGTACCTTCAGGCCGGCCAGTTTCTTTGTTCTCAAGTGCACTAATGAAGGGACAAGGGACTAAATTAGAAATGCAGACTGCCAAAATAACCACAAATGGCGGTCAACAGCCTCATTGTGCAAGAGCAGAACACTAGACTCTTCCTTGCAAATAAAAGCATGCCCTTTTTTTCCTGTTTGTGATTAAAGAGACCGGCCTTGAGGTTTCAGCCTGCAGTAAATTCAACATAACGATTTGTCAGAAAAAGTGGTTTAACCCAACCAACGAGTCCCAGAATTATTAAATAAACAACAAATCGAACTGATGGAGGCTGCCTTCAGGATTTTGCAATGTGGAAAATCGCTTTTAAATTCATTTTAAGCGATGCAAGGACGATTATTTTATTTTTAATTGGATTATAGGAATGGCTTTTAAAATAAATGAAAGTGGATAAATGCACAGAGCATTGTCGCGTAAAACACTTTTCGAAATTTTACACACAAAAAAAGAAAATTGCATAACGATCGAAACCGCAGTCATGAAAATCAGTGGCCCAAATCCTCACTTAATAACTTCTAATTAGCTTCTAAAAAAAACATGTTTCTGAAGCTGCTTTTAAAAAAACCTGGACGACATTATGAAGGAATGAATGGCATCAATGCGCTGCTGGCCTACTTGCCACCAGAGAAGAGGGAGGACGTTTTGAACGTTCATTGGGGATGCAATACGTGCGGCACATACGACGTTATCAAAAAAATTCAACCGAAAAATCAATCGTTGCACTAAATTCCAATTTGTGTTTCGGAATTAAACGTCAGTGGTGCACATCAACTTGTTGTTTGAACGAAATCAGATTAGTGCTAGCCATATTTTTCACGTTACTATTCAGCTTTTCCCCCCTCTCCCCTGTTTTGTCACTTGACACGTTCTGGTTTGGCAGACTTCAAAAATCGTAGGTCAAGATGACGCCACCACGTAGCCTACTCATCGACGAGAACGTGACTGGAGTACCATTGCACCACCTGCTTCCAAAGACCTTGAACAATTGAAAAAGTGGTAAGAGTGACCCTATCGCCAGTCAATATCAATCAATCTCCTAAAACACATCTGAGGCCATGGAACCACGGGGTGTCCAGGTTCCCAACGGCTTTCAAAGGCTAAGGTTTCACCAAGGTCGAAACAAGTCCAACGCATGTCTCAGCAAATCCACTAGGTGTTACAATCCCACCCTGGAGCAAAACACTGTAAAAAAAGGACTCTCCAAAGGGTGAAACCTACTAAACTGACTTAAAATTAGGGAAAAAGTTTTGAGGCGGGGGAGCTTAACAAAATTTCCGAAATGAAATCTCTCCGAGCTCAGCCTAAGTATAACTCAGGGATTCTCTAAATGCCTCCGCAATCTCACCTTGACCAGTTTTTCTAAATCAGGAAGTGGGTTTTGAGTGCGAATATAGTTTTCTCCTTTGCCGCCTTAAAGTTTTAACAATGCACCCGTAGCCTTGTGCGCACACAACTTCCACTTCCGTAGTGTTCGTGGAGCTTCTGGTACAAGTACACTAATAACTGGACATTAAATACTGTAATATCAAATATCAACCTGAAATCCCCTCTTATTTCCTCCACTAATGAAGTCCAGATTCAATGCAGAGTGTAAGTGCCATCCTTTTCAGTGAATTACCTCAATAGTGTGTTAAACGACCTCATTTGAGGACGTTGTTGTTAGCAGATGGTTCTTTCACGACGTTTTCTTGCATAATATATTATACTGGAAAAGAATGACGAATGCGTGAAAGCTGAGTTTATGAAATGTTGATGGTGCAACAAGCAGTTACCGATAACTACACCGTACTCCAGTGCTAACTGCCAACCTACTGTCAAAAAACCTTGGCTGGCAGGCATACTGCATGACAGTCCATCAGCACCTAGTTTCATTCTGAACATTTCTGGAGAAATGCAGTTCACACCAGCCGATTTTAATTCAAAGGCCTCTTTATGTTCTTCCACAGGTAGGCGCTTGTGGGAACTACTTCACAACCTAATCATGTTCTGTGCGCATATCTTGCCAAATAGCCTTGCAATTTCCCGAGAACCATGAGTCCAGGAAATTGCATCAAGGCAATTACTAGTTTTTTTCCTACAAGTTCTATAACAGAGCATACCGATTTCCCCCTCCACAATTCGCTTAAAGAACATTTACAAGTATGGAAAGTTTTAAAACCATATAAATGATCATAACTCCGACTAAAAGCAAATGTCAGACTTAGGGTTCATTCTTAACTAAAATCATTCATTGCCCTGACCAACCCAAGTAAATTTCCCTGACTTTTTGAAAATAATCTTTTTTGAAAAAGCTAACCACCAAACCAACAGTTACATAAAGGCGATACTTATTAACAACAAACATCAATTCCAAAAAAATTTTATCGGTAAAATAAAAATATTTGTAGTTATAACCAAGTTAAACGTTCGTTTATTCTGTTAGGTATCCCGTTGGGCGGTTTATGGAATTTGGTTATGTTAGCTTAGTTTAGGTAAAGTTAGGTTAGGTTTTTTTTACAAGAGTTTATTCATAAAAACATGAAGGATAGGTTAGGTTAGGTCAGGTTAGGCTAGGTTAGGTCAGAAAAGTCGAAAAATACGTTGGCAAGCCGCAATGATCGCAAGCCATGCAGGGAAGCCCCCATTTTGTGTTATTTTGTAATTATTTATTGTTTTTTATATTCCAATCTCGTTTCCGCGCTTGTTTTTGACTTTCTAGATAATGTATGTTTATCAACGTCCGAAACATTAAAATGGTCATTTTATGCTTTTTTTTCAAAATCCCTTAAACTGCAATTATTCCCTGGATATCAGACCAAATAATTTGGATCCGAATGACAAGCTGAAGTTCCAGCACTGCATCGAATCCAGATGTACGAAAACAGGTGCACGCAATGAAACACGAGCCTGACACGCACATTACCCGATTCTTATGTTTGTTTTTTCGAGGCCTCATTTCACCTGCCATGCGCTGCACTCGATTCTCGAGGGAGCTCTTTTCCAAGAGCAATTTTTTTTCCGTAAAACGCGGTTTGAACTGCCTCATCAAACCAAAATGTCAAAAGCCAACATCGGAATAACCCTTTTTTTTAAAAACAGAACAGGAAGCAGGCCCAGTGCACATGCCATATTATCTCGTGAAAATGTTCACGTGCAGCACGCGTTCGTTCCAAAATGGCTTCCCAGCAATACATCGCAGGCCAGGTTGAAAAATCAACCAGCTGTACTCACCCCCAGTGAGGACCAATTTAAAGATGACTTTCTCGCTTGATCCCATACTCTGTAGCATAGACGTCAGCCGATAAACCATAGGAACTCACGACAACCTCTCAGAAAAACGCATGAAATAAAAAGCAACCTCGAATGGCAAGCACCGGCATTTCACCGACATTAAAAAGGAAAGCGCAGCGGTGCCAGACGACGCCTCCAAATTTTCCCCAGGGCCCAGACAGCGTTGCCAGACGTCTAGGGGAAAATCCCCAAATTTGAAGACAGCATCAATCTTCACATCAGCATGGCAGGCATGAGAGATCTGCTTCGTCGGAGAGTCTTCAATTCGCTGATAAACGCTGACCTGCATCGTTCTGGCAAGTGGCAATCTCAGATAAACCTTTGGTGGTCCGCGGGCCTTCGTTTCTAACCTATAATTTACTGAAAGTGTGCTTATTTAACACCTTCCTCACCAGTAAGGGCTCTGCGCTGTGTCTCCTCGTGTGTGCTTGAAGGCAGATCTGTAAACCATGAGATCAGGCATCACAAGTCAACCACCTCATTCAGGAATTTCAGCACAACAGAATCCTCCGCGTTGGACGGGGATCTTGAGGAGATCCTCTCCTCTGTGAGAAGGATAGTACCCAAAACCAAAGGTACAGCATGCACTGCTGCATTCAAGAGCCCTAAAACTACACTTGAAAATGTTGAACATACATGTAGTTTAACTCATGATCACATTAAACACTGTGTTGTTCTTCTGTGCAAGCTATGGTTTTTGTGATTGCTTTTCCAAGCCAATGTCAGGAATGCCTTCGCAGCATATAGCTAGTTCTCCCTATTCGATTATGCCAAGTGTCAGCCAATAATTCAAATGTAAACGAAATATTTCCAATAGATCAGTTTAAACTTTTTCCCCAATTTTCCGTCTTATTCATGAAACCTAGAGCAAGTTAATGCCCGTTCTGTTTTCCATCGCACAATTACTTAATTTCTTCGGCACAGAAGAGCGTCTCGAGCTTAAGCATCAACCCTACAAGGCGCCTGCAGACGCCCGTATCCTGAAGGTCTCCATCTTGGGGGCACCCAACTCCGGAAAATCCACTTTGACGAATGCTCTGATGAGATGGCGAGTAAGCAAACGGCATACGCAAAATATCCTAATGTCCCGTAAAGACGCTGGTCACGTCAGACGTTCCCTTTTTCTCCTTAGATCTGTTCCGTATCCAAGAAGGTGCACACCACCAAGCACAACACGAAAGCTTTACTCATGGAAGGGAACACGCAGATAGTAAGTTTGGCAGAAATTGCAGCTGTAAGGGATTAACCCGTGGTTCTCAAAGCATCCTGCTCGTTTTTTAGGTTTTCGTGGATACGCCCGGTTTGATTTCAGCAGTGGAGAAAAAGAGGTACTGAAAAGTGCCAAGATTCAACTTTTAATTCCCATCCCCAGCTCTTAAATCACTTCTAAAATCATTTTGCAGGCACAATTTGGAGCCCACCATGCTGAAGGATCCTGAAAACAGCGCTAAGAACGCAGACTTGAGTAAGGCCATCATCTTGGAACGGGCTTCTTGTCCACGGATTTTATAATCGCTCGCGTGTTCGTTTCAGTATTGGTGTTGGTCGATGTGTCCAACAAGTACACGCGACACAGTCTCGACTATAAAGTGCTGAAGATATTAGATGAAAGTAAAAATAAGAAGACGGTGCTAGTATTGAATAAAGTAAGGCAAAGCTGTTGAAGTTTACATCAGCCTGGAACCGTGCCGGGTTGGCTTAGGGGTGATGCTTTGCAGCCGAACTCTGTATCAGTTTCGAGGCTTCAAACTCTTTCGCAGGTGGATTTGGTCAAATGCAAGCAGACGATGCTCGGAATCGTTCGAGAGCTGACCGATGGGAGCGTGGATGGGCAAAGCACGCACACGACCAAGAAAGCGGAGAAGCCAAAGACGCTGGCTCAGATTTTTGAACAAACGGAAAGAGCTCTCAAGGAACTCGACCAGAACACGAGGGTCTCCGAAGAAGCCGTACAGGAAGCGCCTAATCCAACCTCCTCGGACGAACAGATGCAGAGGAATTCCGGTCCTGGTTGGCCACATTTCAATCGCATTTTCATGGTGTCGGCGCTGAACGAAGATGGGCTCGAGGATCTTCGAGTAAGCTATCTTACTTTGCCGTTCCTCTTCGTTTCGGTTTTGGCTTTCGCTCATTTCCTCGTATCGCACCAACAGGATTACCTGTTCCGAAAAGCAAAGCTGGGCCCTTGGGTGCACAATCCCAACTTCGTGACAGACCAGTCTCCAGAGGAGATAGCGATCCTCGCAGTGAGGGAAAAGTTGCTGGATCACTTGCCGAAGGAGATACCTTACAACTTGAACTTGGTAAGAATGCAGGGCATCCTGGATCTTCTATATTTCACTTACTTTTCAGATGTTGCTGGCTTTAAATTGAATTGAATTGGTCAGGCCACAAATGCATCGTTTTTTAAGCTTGTCCCAATATTGCATAAATTTTGTTCCCATGTACCATTTCTTTTGGAAAATGTGGTTTCATTAGACTGTGATATTCATTCATGCCTTTTCATCCGTGTTTTATGGAATTAGCAAAATCCCACAATTATTCACATATTATGTAAAACCAAGCCAAAAAAGCTCGTTAAACTTGTCATATTTCGCCCACATTTTCTATGAAATGTCTCAAAAATGGTGCACCGAGAACTGAAGCCAAAGTGAAAGGAGCTCATTCGAATTTTTCCCCAACAACTTAGGAGATAGAACACTGGGAGGTGGATGCTTACGGCGTGTTACGGATCTCGATGCTCGTAAAATGCCCCGAGAAACATCAAGTGGTAAGTGCGGCCGAGCTCATCACCCGTCACCTGCGAAAGTAGAAACAGGTTAACAGCTTGTTCTTTTTTGTTTGCATTTTCAGAAGCTGATCATAGGTGGCCAAGGTGCAATCGTCAGCAAGATCGCGGCCGAGGCGCGGCAGATGCTGATGAACACGTTTCGCTGCGAAGTCAGCCTCAAGTTGATCGTCAGCCACTTTACCAGCAGGAAGAAATGAGTTAACGCAAGCTTGCATTTCAACTGTCGTTTATTTACTTTTTAAAAATCGTTAACAAAAAATCAAAAGGTCTTTATTTCCTCGAACCTAATTTTATGAATAAGATCTTGTGGCTTGGGAAGAAAAAGGTATTTGCGACAGAATTTAAGACGTTCGTGCAACCCAACATCGAATAGCTTCCCTAAGAGAACTGCTGCGGTGGTGTGCCTCTGCGTTCTGCAACGGGCCTGATCGTGAGCGCGATTTTGGCAAAAAATTACGCTAGTTGTTCAGGTGGCATAAATAACATTACGAAAACGACGTCCTGATAGTAGAAAATCGAAGAGTTTGCTCCAGGCTGCTTACGATGTCGTGCAGTGTGCCGAAAAATAAATATTGTTCATTTTCAAAGGATTTTGCAGAAAATTTGTTTTAAAGCTCTAGGATTGCAAGTTGGAATCGGCTGCGGGGTTTAATGGATGCAGTGCCTAGAAGGCAAAATGGCGTTCTGACAATGAACAAGTTTGAATTGCTATAATGCGCTCAACATGGAATGAGGGAAATCTGGTAATTCTAGCAAAAATTCAGTGGAAAATATCACCTAACTAAAGGCTTAACTTTGTCGGATGAGCTATTATTAAAGCTCGAGAGAGCTGGATGCCACAAACTGCCAGTTTACGATCCACGATTTCGGAAATGTTTGGCTCGGCAGAACACCAGAGGATATGCTTAAGATTCTCGGGAAGCTTTACACGAGAGGCAAGGTATAGTTGCAAGATTTCAGCGGAACCCTGAAGGAAGGGAGCAAAGGGAAGGGGGGGGAAATTAGAGTATTCTCTGTATGATCGTTGGGTCGCAGTTTTCGAGAGTCGTGTGCACAGACTGATGCATGCGGTAGAAAAAAGAGCAGCTTAACTTAACGTCCTGACCACGAAATCGCAAAGAAATATCCAAGTATACGGCTACGAATAGGACAGTTTAAAAAAAACAAAGAAATCGTCCTCGACTGCACTTTAAGAGGAAAACCGGCTAGGTGAGATTAGGAATTCGGAGAATCTCGATGGGGGAGGGGGTTAGAGAGAGAAGATGCGAAGGTCCGTGAAGACAATGATTGGTGCGAAGGATGGGGGAGAGGACGATGACTACGATGAAGAAATGGACATCCACACTATACAAATAAAAAGGGGTGACAAATGTGCCACATAAAATGATATTTTTTTTCTCTCACGGTTTCGAGTCGAGAGCGACCTTTTCGCTGACGCGGGCAACGTTCCGGCATCGAGCCAATCCCGAGACGAAGCAGACACCGGCGGAAGTAGGAGTGTGTGTGGTTGTGACGCGGCAACGGGGCTCCGCACCGCCTGCCGTTGGTCGGAAAAGATTCCTCGGAGAAACCGGGATCTTGGCTACAAGCAGAGTGTGCGAAGAAGTACGGTTGGTCGTAAAATTGTTGCCCGGCGCGGCCAGTTTCCATCGACCGCCGTAAATGCACTGCTCGAATTGAAAGTACGGAACAAACGCTGAATTTCGTCCTTGTAGACCAAACGGAGGATGTCGAACACCAGTTCTCGAGCATTTCCATCGATCTCTCGAACGCGATTTCGTACGAGGGATTACTTTTGTTCATAAGCATGAATATTCCGAGAACTTTCGATCACGATCATAAATAACTGAATAAGATCTCTATAAACAGACCTGTCAATTGTCTCTTTGTAGAGGCTTAACAAAATGCGGTATCTTTTGGTAGGACCAGCAACTTTGAATAATATTGATAATGTCAGGAAATATTAGTTGCCTCGTTCGCCCAAATTACGTCTGCTTTTTCAATTCAATTCAACTCGGTACCCAACTGTCAGGACGGTGGTATCGGGAATGATATCCACGTACCCGCACTTCTAGTAGTTTAAGGCCATCTTTCGATGGGAAATTCCAACTGCAAAAAAATAAGCCCCGTGATACGGATCCGAACGAACTTGGGAGTTCTGTTAGTGGACTGGAATGGCAAGAACTTCTTTCAAGATGATAAAAATAATAAATAGTGAATCATGCTTCAAATAGCGAAGGGGAAAAATAACACTTTGTGGGTCTCCATTCTCCGCAAGGTAGCGTTAAACCAGGATAAAGCGACTTAAATCAACGAGGTCTTCTTGCGAATCATGTGCGAGTGTCACGGAAATGCTCGAAGAAACCGATGTCGCGACACCGAGCACGCGAGAAAAGCGCGCGTCCGCACTAGTGGGGCATCCCCGTGGCTGGCCACGTACTCCGGCGAGTGTCGCGTCCGTAAAATTAAAACTGAATCACGATTTGAGAGCTGCCAGTTTGCTTGACTATGCCATCGGCTCGTGTTATTTACCTGACTTTCCTGCTCGGATTCTTGCCGTTGCGGCGGAAAGCTTTGCTCCAAAAACGAAAAACTGCCTCTCTTTGCGCGTGCGCCTCTCGCGACATTCCTGGGGCTGGTTTATCGTGACCGAAAGCTTCTGAAAGACAAAGACAGCTTAGAACGAATGGGCCGAGAGAGTCCTGGTGTCCACCGTCGAATAAACGTCTGTTCGCCAGGACCTTGGCCGCGCGGGAGAGGTTCGTCCGGAACGGACCAATCCTGGTGGACGCAGCGCGTTTTCAGTGCCTCAAAAATGCAACACAATGTCTTTTTCTCTTCGGCTGGGTCGACGTCAGACGTCCTGGTGCTTCGACGGCACCTGCGGGATGAACGGTTCACTCCACATTCGCCTCAAGTCCCCCTTGGAAAAATAAATATTGCGAAATATTACATCGTATTACGTCACAGTTTTTCCAAGAACAAATATCCCATCTACCAAACAGCTTTTTTTAAACGTCATAGGATAATATTTGCCATTTAAAGCCAATTTTCCAAACCGAGGAAACCACCGATTGTGCGTTACCTTTAAATATGCCATCGTGAGCAGAGGTAATAGCGTGAAGGGAACCAGGTACAGGAGCGCCGGCTGGGCAGCTTTGAACACCTCCGAAGACACGGTGGCCGTGAGAAGTCCTTGAAAAGGCGAAATCAGTTAGACGACGAGCGTTCGCAACGAGCGTAAGACAAAAGCCCGCGCGAGCTCACCTAGAAAGTAGCCGATAAGCGAGCAATGAAAGTAGCTGATTTTATTGAGATGATTCGGGTTAGGTACGCCGGCCTCCACGGAATTGACTTGGTTTTTCTTGTAAGCGTCATAGCGCAGCACGAAACACAACAACAAGCCCGGCATCACCTAAACACAGCGACATAGTCTTTCGTCAAAAATCGGCCAAGTTTTTTTTAGCGGTCATCATATCGCTAATTAGTTTGATTACTCACAATGTCCCCAAGCCCTAGCATGGAAAAGTGTCCTGAGTTATGCATGCTGTAAGAGATGAAAAAATAAGTAACATTTCAGGTCCTTCATCCAACAGATTCCTTTAGTTTGCATTTATTTCCTGTCAAGTTTTCAATCAAATTTTCAAAAATATCGATAAGAACAGGTTAATGTTTTGCATTATTTCTGTGCAGAGACAAAACCTTAAAATCATTAATTCGAAAATCGCAATAAAATTAATACATGTCATATGTCATATTTTTATTGGATTTTTCAGATATTTCAAGCGAAACTGAAACCAATAATTTACCTAGGAAATACCAGCTTCCCTGGCAGTGATAATTTAGGGGCCTCCTTGACCATTCCCCCGAGATGCAACTTTTTGGCTACGATGCCCACCTTCGGAAAAGAAAAACGCACACAAATTAGATATGTCAATTTTTCAGGAAGTCCAAAAAAATCATGCAGGAGAATTTTTAGAAAACGGCATTTACAAAATTTACCGGATTCTCTGCAGGGCGCGTGGCCACTTTGACCATCACGTTGGCGTTAAATATGTACGACGAGAAGAAAACCTTGAAGCGAAAGAGGCATCAGCAAAAGGCGAAAGAAAACCAGCCCTCAGCCATAGGGACAAAAGAGTCGAAGCTCACCCAAAACACGTCGTAGATAAGTAGACCGGTCAGCAGCAAAGTGGACACCTTCAAGCTGGGCAGGCGGACGAATGCGATGAAAGCTACGCAGAGACCCATTCCCATCGCTGCAATTTAGAAAATTTTCATGCAACATTTTAATGCAAAATCGAGAGAAAACATTAAGCATTTAGGGTTATTTTTTTGGGTTTTAATTTATGTGAAAAAAAAATTCCATTGATAATTGAATTATTTTATAACATAAAAATTTTGCCAAAAACGATATGACTGTATCAGTAATTCAATAACCAGTTATCAGTAGGACAAATTTCTCAAAAACGTTTTTATATATTAGCTGAAATTCTTCAATCATGCTTATCATTAATTAGACTTCTTGCAAATTTCCAGCTCTGCATACTTCTGAGGTCCGTGTCAAATAAGTACATTTTTCAGTCAAATTCAAAAATTCACAAATCAAAATTCAAAACCACAAAAAAATTCACACATTCAAAAATTTCAATAATTCATAAAAGATCATTCAAATTTTGTGGACTGTTTGCAAATTTCATAAAGAGGCATTCAGAAGGTTTAATCATGGTTTAATCTCAATAAAATTGGTAAAATTTCCTTCCCAGAATCCTCCCCACGATTTTTTTAAACTGAATAACTACATCAACTACCGTCATTTAAGTTTTTAAACAACTCCTGACACTCTACAAAACTTGGTGATATATCGTTTGACGATAGTAAAACAAAAACAAAAAAACGGCATTCAACATGAGGCTATACGGGTTCATTTTAAAACCCACCGTCCATCAGAAGCCAGTGTCCGGTCAGCACCCAGATGCACACGATGGTCACCGAAAGACAGAAAGACATGATTTCGGCAGCGGTGAAGCGGCCGCACATGCCAAACGAAATCCTACAAAAAAAAAAAAAAAAAGGCATTTTCCGATTAGCAAAGGCGAAATAACAGTAGAAAAGACCAAAAAAAAACCAAAAAATTGTATATATATTACTCACTTATTCCCGTCAGAGCACGGCCGAATCAAATACTGACACATAGGAAGAAGGAGGAAAGCCAACGCAATGGTCGCAATAACTGGAAAAAGACAAAAGAACAATTGATTCTAGAAAAAGGCATTTTTTTTCTAGCTTTGCGGGGTCTTGTCCATGCCTCGCAACATCGGCTCTGCTGACCGAGGTACGAAATCATTTGTTTTCGTTAAAAAAGAATCCAATTTACCACAAAGAATACATCTAATGTCTACCCGTACAACATACTCCAAACAACCGGTGAAATTCTTCCAACACAAAGGGTCGTTGATTGATTCGGTAAACTGGTTGATGGCCTCGTGGCATTTGTAAGCGGGGTTATGAAGCCGACAACCGCAGGCCATTTCAACCGATGCAAATACGTTTTTTTTTATATAAATTTGCAAAATCTGCACGATCACAGAAATGGTACAATTCGAAATCCGTTTTCGTGATTTTCCCGGCAAAAAAGCAGCATCTTCATGCTTGAACGAGGGCGATCCGCACCCCTCCGTGTCCACGGTTTTGCACCATGCCCGAGCGAAGCAGGACCGCAGTGTCATTTGGATGAAAACTTGTCTTTCGGCACGAACCTCTTTTTATTCACTCTCCACCCTACAACAGACATAATCCACCAACAACATTGACTGGTCATTCGCCACTGAGCATAAATCAGGTCTTATTGGTACTCATCACACCGTATTTATGGGGAAATTGGCCTTAAACATTCCAGTTCTAGAACAACAATACTCCTCAATATTAATTAATCCTACAATATTAATTATCAATTGTGCTTCTGCCTTACTTGCCCTGAGAGAAGAGGGCGTTTCGAACGTTTATAGGGCTTGCAACGCGCGTGGCACATACGACGTTTCGGCAAAAGCAATTGTTTCGCTACGTTCTCGTTTCTCTTTTCGCCCCTCTCCTGAAAAGGTGATCGCACTTGATACGTTACGGTTTGGCACTCTTCGAGAATGGCACAATCAGCTCGCACAATTCACGTACTTGGGTGAAGAGTGCCTTTTGGGACACCAACCAGCCCACCACTCGTGTTTTTCGAGTGGGTAGCTACGGCTCTGAACAGGGTAGTGTGAGAGCATTTCTTGAGAGCGAAGCCTGAGCACGGGATGGTCGCTCTTAAGGTCGCCTGTTGAAGACTGCTGCCACAATGCCGTGATTATTCAATTAAGCCTAATGAGAGGGCAAAAAACAACCTTAGAATTGAATTTAAAATTTTTTTTTAAAAATACTAAACAGCCTTTGTGCGACCGGAGAGGAGCCGAAAGAAATGCGTGACATAACAACGTCAAATATTTAGCCACTCTTCAATTTCCGCTTTGAGATCCGAACCCAAGGCCATCTTCTTCCTCGTGGGCAAATGCTGATCAGAGCAGCTGGAAATTCGCTTCTTGGGCCATCCAAGGGCGCCGAGGGACGTTCCAGAAGCATTTCGAGAAACTGTTTCTGGTACATCAATCAACTTAACGAAACGGGCTTCCACTTCGTATTTATTTCCACAATCGTCCTTCAATTCAACTCAACTCGGTATCGGTACTGCCAGCAATTATTGGTAATTTATTAGGCGTTCACCACCTTGTTTGGGTGGGGACCAACATCGCTGCCATTATCTGAATTTCTGGCAGCTCAAGGCCTTATTCCAGCATGGCCACAAAACTGTTCTCATCTGGTACTGACCGCATACATTTCGAGTTCTTGCACTCGACAAGGACTGCACATTGGGCAGGAATTTTCTACGGTTGCATTTCACCTACCGCCTAAGCACGCTCGTACCTCGCTGAACGGCCTAGACTGGCTCCTGGGAAGTTGGCCGTAGAGCGAAATGCGGTATAACCACTGGAGATTCTAGTGACCTCATGCTTCCATAGCCTCAAAGACCCGTGCGCGTTCATGTCTTTGTGTTAGAAACCACTAAAGTTTCATTATTTTCGGCCGTATAGCGAGGCATTCCCTGTCGAAACCTTGGCGGCTGATACTCACTAGCTGTGCAGACTGCGAAGAGCATCTGCATGGAGTCGAAGAAGAAGAACATGACCAGAAGCGAGATGGAGGCGCCTAGGGGAAGACACAATGCCTGCATCGTATCCAGGGTCTGCACATCTGTAGCAAAAAAGAGAACAAGAAGTAGAAAATTAGCAACAATGAAGGAAACCACTTTGGCAAACTCACGGTGCACACAACAATTTCTGCAAATCAAGCCAAACAAGAACGGCACGAGCACGGCAAATGATGATTTTTTTTTTCTGAAAAAGTCACTATTCCCTGACCATTCCATTGCCTTTCCAATTTCCCTGACAATTCCAGTTTTTTCCAAGTCTGAGGGAACCCTGTCTTAACATTCCTAAACGCTCGGCTTAATCACTCTTGTAAAACAAAATAAAATAAACACAAATATTGCTTTTTTTTTGTTCATTTTTTTTCAGATATGACCAATTAAGGAAAGGAAACGCCATAGAAGATTTTTAAACAAAAAAACTTTCAGATGTCGTTGGTGCAACTCGGACAGATCTGGATGGCCAGATCCGGTTTATTGACGGATTTGGACCTGGAAATCAGGCAGGTACATGCATATCAGGTTTCCCCAACAGCAGGAAGACCAGCAGCCTGGAAATGGTAGTTGCCAGTCCCAATATTCATCAAACCAGCAGACCGTTTTAACGCCTGTAAGCCTGTACGTCAGACACAACACCACTTCCGGCGTGATTTGTTGCAATTGAACACATCCTAGGTCCTCTTCGATCTGCCACAAACTGCTGCGTAATCCAGCAGGCAGATTTATCATTTCGGAATGAAGAAACACGAGTGCAAATCACATCCTGGAGTGCAAAAAAAAGAGCATCCTGTGTGGGATGTCGAAAGGTTTTGGGACCGGTCGGAGGCAATACGGTTAGCCCTGATGGTACTTTATCAAGGACTTCAAATTCATGACTTAATGACTTTTAAAAACCACTAATTACCGAGAAAAACAGCAGGAAAATGTTCTTGATTTTTGAAAATATGGTCGATAATTCAAAGCATTTTAAAAGAAATGTTCTTTTTATTATTTAAGAACACCCTAACGTTCACTCAATTACTTTTCATGAACTTTGTTAATGACATTTTCTACAATTAAACGAAAATCATACGAGTCAAAAAGACCACCGTTTACTCAATGACCTTCAACGATTAAATGGAAAGCATACAAGTAGTCATTGAGTGTACGTTTTCAAGGAAGTCCAACAACATTTCATGACCTTTAATGGTCCCTGCCTTTTCCCTTTGGGAATTCTTTCACTCAAAATTGCGCGAAACTGAGCGTGTTATCAGGCCATCATCATACGTAATTAATTTCTTTCGGAGAATCTAAATAATTAAAAATCAAAAAAAAATATATATATATTTTTAAAAAAACAACATCATCATGGTGGGACAAGATCATAACGTGATTATAAACTTTAATGAATACATTCACGCTTCTGATTTTTTTTATAAGCAAGTAGGAAAGGATGAGGAAAGGAGTGGAGAGGGGTGATAAAGACACCCGATGAAAGGGGTTTTCGACTGTGGGAACCTACACGGACTTCGCCACCAGGAAGTAACCTTAATAACTTCCGGAATATCCGGGTCTAATTAGCATAAGAAGCAGGATTAGGAGGCGCTTATTTAAAGAGCTGTTTCATGCACTCACCTCGAAAGTGGTTTCAATGAATAGGGGTGGTAAAAATCATGGACTTTGCAATAATCCTTGAAAAGTCATGGAATGAAATTTGGGTAATTCATGCCATCAAGATTCAATGCCTTTTCAAGGACTGAGATAAATTTCATTTACAGACTTTTTAATGACTTTGATGACGCAATTATTTGAATTACCCAAATTTAATGTCATCAGAATGCGAATTCAATGCCTATTTAAGGACTTCAATAAGTTAACTTTAGTTTTGAGACTGCCATGTCGTTCTATCAATTTTTAATTATACCTGAAATTCATGGAATGAAATTTTGGGCTCTTCACCTAACTTCCATTTAGACGTCAATGAATTTAATGGCATGAATTAGCCAAATTTCATTCCAAGACATTTCTATTAGCACTGAAAAGTCATGGAATGAAATTCGGGCAATACGTGTCATTAAAGTGCTAACTCAACGTCTTTTCAAGGGCCTTAATATCAATGACATTTCAGGAAATTAAATGAGATGAATTTCCTCAGTTTCATTCATTGACTTTTCAAGGAATTCAAGGAATACCATAGCTTGAACAACCTAAATTTTAATCCATGACCTTTAAAAGGCACATGACGGCTGGATTACATGTACCTAAATCTCAATTCCTTTTCAAAGACTTTCAAACGAAAGATGACCAGTGGGCACGGACGTGAAAAATAAAAAGTTTTTTTAAGAAAAAATGTAAAAAGTGTTCAGCGGTGCAAGGAGGAAATGAAAGTGCACAAATTTCACCTTTTTCCCTTTCTAAGGGAGGGGAAACGGGGTCAAATTTATTTGACCTTTCACCGCCAATTAGTCACGATTCGCAACGTCACGTCCTGGTCAAACCGAAAGCGTGTTTGGTGGGTGTGGATCTTAGCGTAAAACGTTTATCTCTCCCCCCAACTATTTCCCCAAAATTTGTGCAGTTCATTTGAGCACTATACGAAAAAGGGCCCACGTGTCTTAGAATCCTAGTTCTTAAGGTACTGCCAATTATACCAATTAACGAAGTAAATTGAGAAAAATAGGTGAAGGACTCATTTGCATACGTACTTTAATGTTACTTACAATTACGCTAAAAGTGGGGTCAAGGTTCTGGAAAATTATTCAGGCCGCAATTTATTTGTTACGTTTGGGAAGAAAAGAGCAACCATGTTTTTGGTGACAAATTTGGTTCATTGATTGATATAATTATCAATATCTCAAGCACAATTATCGAAGATGTGGGGGGCATTCATATCGTGCCACAAATGTGCAAACAAAACATGAAATTATCTCAGGTTCAGGCTGTAATGTTTTGTTGTTTTTTAAACTGATAACCATACTTCGCAGTGCGAAATAAAGATAACATTGGCTGCAAAAATGTGCAAACAAATTAAATGTGTAATTATTTCATATACATGTACATCCGTACGGCATAAAGGGAATTAAACGATTGGTGCAAATTGTTCTTTTTTAGGTAGGGTGAAATCTCAAGTGTCCCTGTGATTATTATTATTATTTTAAAGCATACATGCACATGTAGCTACACAAGTCTGCTATGCAGGGGATGGCACAGGTCATTGAATTTGAACCATTAGCTATTCAAGGACTCCAGATGCTGACCAAAATGCACTCGCCAGATGGCGCTTTCATGTAGTCTGGGAAGCAGCTCTCCGGATAGTTTATTTGCAGTGAGAGTGCAGAGAGTGAGGCCAGAAGAAAACAGGTGTTCATCACGAACAAAATTGGAGGGGGGAGGGGAATGATTTCGTCTAATTAACCACATTGTAACTACGGCCACCACATGTGATACACACATACAGTGTCCATTTCAGTTAGCCCCAACCCCTAACTGGGTCCACCTGGCCGTCTGGGTTCAGCCCCCCTTCCCATTGTTGCATCCGAACCCCAGGTCGTCATTTTTAAACCCCAAGGAACAAAAACAAAACAAAACTGTTGCAGCATTCGAAAACGCACATGGTGCCATCTCACGGAGACAATAACCTTGAACCCCACTGAGACACGTGTTTGGACCCCGAGTCCCCGAGTGTGGTTTTTTTGGGCCTGCTGCTATCTACTGCACTGATGCATATTCAACTTTCCACCAACTAGGGTACCGAACGCCATTGGGACCAAAAAATCGATTCCAACCGTAGGGAAAATGACGTCATAGGCCTAAACACAGGTTTTTGTAAAACAAGAATTTACGAATTTCCTTCAAATTTTTTTTAAAATTCCCTAAACCAAAAACAAAAAATCCGGAATCGCAACAGACTTCAAGCGTCGTCAGCTTCACAAATAAAATTGCACGGAAGATATAAAAAAAAATATGAAATGAAAAAAAAAATCAGGTCAAGATGGCGTCGTGTGAACCTGAAATTGCGCCCTTGCGGAAAACGAGTTTCCACATCAATTTCATTTTTATTTTCAGCTTCGCCTGCTCGCGCCAACCGCGCAGACACGACCGCGGCCCAGGGGAACATTTACACAAAAATTAATGTACGAAAAAGGAAAAAAAAAATGCCGAAATATGATCTCTGACCAAAGCGCCACCAGCGAGCGAATGAAGCGAACAGATTCGAAATGAATTAGCAGTGCGAAACACGTCCAACGTCCAGCTTGACCCTGATTCCTGATTAACTGTACTGGATAGAGAGGACCGAAATAATTTATAAATAAAAAATAAATAAAAAACACCTAAAAAACAGGGATGACCCCATCGGTTAACCAGGAAGTGAAAACGACACCAGTTTCGCCAAATGCCCCACAGATGGCGCTGCGAAGGCAACCACTGAATGATGTTTAACAACCCATACGGAGACCCAGTTAGGACAGGGCCATCGAAAAATGACAAATCGTACAGGTGGTTAAGGAAATGAGGAGGGTGTTCTGATTCTACCCAATTTAATTCGTAACCAAGTCCGTGAAATTCTGCCTGGGCCTTGGAGAATCGAGCGAAAAGGTAAACCACCGAGATAAGAAAAGGAGGACAAGAAAGAGTGGAAAAGAAAGGGGTTTTGGAAAATAATGATCTTGGTTTGGCAATGGTTTTGATTACGCAGGTGCTGAAAAATTCAAGACACCCCAGACATTAATCGGCTTGAAATTGAAGCACGTGCATTGCACTGCGGGAGGGGAAAAAAACGGTTATGACAATTACAACAAGCACAGCTTATTTCAACAGTATTTGAAGAAAACGTGTGTAGTCAGGGTTCCCACCGAAATGTGCTTGAACTTCCCTGACATTCGCAGGTTTTTGGATAAAAAAAAAATTCCCCGACTATTCAAAATGTCCACGCGCCAAAATGGCAACAGCATTTACCAGTCACGGATGCTGTTATTTCTCATTTCACAAGTTGAAAGTGTGCTTTGGAAAACAAGAGGAATTCCCTTTCATCAGCAGTATCATAAACAATCATTTCAGATTATGGCAATTTAAGGTTGACCATTTCATCTGATCAGAATTTGAAATTAGCCTGGCTTTTCCAGGGAGCTCCTGCTTCTCTGACAATTCATGGTTCGTACGAAAACATTTCCCTGACATTCCCTGACCAACAGAAGTAAATTTTCCTAAGTTTTCGAAGATAAATTCCGGACCAAAATCATCCGAGGAAATATTTATTCTACATCCAGTGCATATTCATCAGATATTTTCTTAGCTTTTTCCAGATTGTTTAATAAAAACATGCTATTATTAGTCGCTTTTATGGCTGCTGGAATTGGCTTTGGATAACGCAGTATTTCAAAGGCCAAACGTGGACTCAAGTTCATCCAAACAAAGGGTTTCTCAAAAGTCAAGTGATCTTGAACTTGAGCCCCTTTGTTTGGTGGATCGTTAGGGGCAGAGGTTTTCCAAAACAAAACCACCCGATTCGGACAATCAGTGGACCTAGCACCCAGATTCATTCAGTCAAAGGTTGCCAAAGATTAGTGCACACTACTCACTGTTTTCCTGCGGGTGGCCATTGCTGGGAATTCCTGACAGGTTGTTGGCTGCTTTTTCCTTCTCCTTCTCCTTCGCTTCCTGCTCCATGTTAAGTGACCTGAAATAATAGGAATTTTTGTTTATTAAAAAAATGCAATTTTAAACTTTTGACATCCGTTTATGGACGTCCCCCCAAGGTGGGGTGGCAGCACGCGTCGCAGGAGCAATTAACTAATTAACAAAGATGAAAGAGAGGTTGCAAATAACGGGACTAATGTTAATTAAGAGAAAGATAAAAGAGAAAAAACGCTTTATGTAACTGATGCCCAAAAATGGAGTGAAAAAAAGCAGTGCAGGGCGTGGCGCATTCTCAAATCAGAAAATTAGCATTTTCTATCAAAGGCTACATTTTTAATTCATAATTACATTCATAATTAAATAATTAACAATTGGAAGGGGTGAGAGGAGGGCAGATTCCATCCATTTTCTCAAGATTTCTTTCCGAATTCTCTCAACTAATCACAATGTTAAAATTCGATGTTTGAACATGTTTCCCAAATATCAACCCTCTTAGCCCAAAACATGCCAATAATTTCAATATTCCCAAATGAACCGACATTTTTTTCTCCACATCTGAATGGGGAAATTTGGGTTACATCATGGATCTGAAGGTTCGAATCCCCTAAAGGGATTAATATCTAGGTGGATATTGTGCAAACGTCAGTTGGAACTTGTTCAAAACTAGCAGGTGTAGCAGCAATAAAGACGATTTCACGCATTTAGCAAACCCGTAGAAATTACAACGAATGGAAATGGAATTCTCCAGGTGGCCAATATCATTTCAAAAGACTTGAGCTTTTTATTTGGAAAATTAGAAAACTTTCGAAGTCGAGTTTCGAAAACTTAGCAATTGCCAAAAAACGTTTTGCAAACAAACTTGCAAACAGTAAAATAGGCCTGGTTGATTTTTTTCTGGATTTGTATTTGAATTCGAAATTCCCTGAAAAAAATTCGAAAGTTGAAGTCGTTGTTTTTTATGGCAAATTACAAATATTTGAATAGTTTCAGAAGTTGATTTCGAAGCGGTTTTTTTGTTGCAATTTTCTCATTTTGAAAAGTCTTTCTGGTAAAGGTTGGGTCAGACACGACTTCGGTAACTTTGAAACACCACGAATCGATCTACGTTTTTTTTTTAAAAAAAAATTCCCAGAAAAATCCAAGGATGGCGCCCAGTTTCACTCAAAAATGAAAAAAATTTACAAAAGAAATATAATGTTCAGCAACTCACCTAAAACTTCCATAGACGATTAATAAAATGGAAATGAGGAACGTTGACACTCTGGACGAATCTACCAGCGAATACGCCCTGCAATAAAATAAAACGAAAAATAAATAAATAATGCAAAATTAAAGTTCAAATCGAATTGAGCAAGGAACAAGGAAACACTGGCAGGTTTAAGCGCACGGTAAATTGAAAACAAAAAATGCTACATAAGTAGAAACATGAAACGAAAGAAAATCGGCACATAACCCATGACCCATGTTCCTGGAATTGGCAAACCGACACAATTGTTTTCGAGCAATTCTTTACATAACTTAATTTCGACTTATACTGCCTGTCCATATACAGTATGGCGTATTTAGGACATTTTTACAACATTATTCTTCAAACATTCGAAGGAAACCCACATCAAAAATCATGGCTTTGGTCCACTTTCTGTAAACAATTGGGAACAAATATTCATAATTGCACAGAAAAATAAACGCAGATGACAAATTTTATTTAAAAAAGCTACTGGGGAAAAAATGGTTTTTTTTAAAGCATTTTTCGTAAAATGTTTGGAAAAAACATTCATTTCCAAGTAATGCTGATAGAAAATTGCTCATAAATAATCAGAAATGCTGATAGAAAATTGCTCATAAATAATCAGAAATGCTGATAGAAAATTGCTCACAAATAATCAGAAATTATGCATATTGTGCAATTTCCTAATACTTTATGTATATTATACATATATATAGACATATATGGGGAGGGTGCCAGGTCAGGGCATATATAAATATTCCTAACTAACCAAGGAGCAATTTGAAGCACGAATTGAAGCACAAGACCGGAAGTAGCCTAACTTCGGAAATTCTCACCCTAAAGTCAAACCACGCCCCCTGAAATTTAAACCTTCCTTTCATCTGCCCCACGTTAAAATACCTGATAAACATCAGTAGGTGTCGAACAATGGAATTAGGAGGGAGGGCAAAACTTAAGTGGCTAGTTAAACGAACCCCTTATCATCAATTGTTAAAATAAAATATAAAAAAATACAATTTGAGGATTATTAATGGCAAGGATGAGCATTTAGGGCACATCTCGATACACCTAGCGAAGTTTTATGTAGCCTACAAACTGGTATCGATGAATTTTTAATTTCAATTTTAATTTAAAATGGAAGTTTTATGGATCGGGTTCCGGAGGGCGCTGAGGCAGACAAAAACTAGCCGAGATGAGGTTGTTGAATACCTGCAGCTTTGAAAATAAACATAAGATGTGGTTTGCAATTTTCATGTTATAAGGGGGTCGTTCATTAAATACGTCCAAGGTTAGAGAGGAGTCGGGGTCAACAATGACGTGCAATGTCCAATCTTTACATGTAATTCATGATTTTATTTAACTGTAAAGTGTCGAATGACCCAAATCACCTAAAACAGAAGTAGCCTATTTTATAACGTGATGCCATTTTGTAGTAAAATGTAACGATATTTTCCATTTCAAGTTTGATGTTATTTTCGATTATAATTCTGACGTCATTTTGGATTAACATTCGACCGCGCATGTTTATTTTAGGTTGGAATTGTGGCATTATTCTGGGTTGAAATTATCACGTTATTAATATGGCTTAAAATTTCTAGTTATTTTGGATTAAAATCTGATAGGCCTATTACGTGCATTTTAAATTAAACTTTGACAGAATTTTCAGTTAATGTTGTGACATTGTTTAGCCTGGAAATAGGACCGCACACGTTAGAACACTGACATCAGTTTTTGGTTAATTGTACAGTCAAAATGACATCACTTTTGTCCAAATTAATTAATGAAAGAGAAGGGGTGGGGCCAGAGGGCGGCGTAGAGGGGGTCAAAATTCGACTTTCCGATGGACGTTTATGAACTGCCCTTGCAATAATTGGTCAGCAGGATTTGTGCAACAACAAAAAATGACCCAGAAAATTCGCTGCATGGTCCTCAATTAACATCCGCATCAGGTCAACGTCAATTATCCCCCTAGTATCCGCAATATCAATTAAAAATTAACTCAGCACTTCACTATTCAACTATCAGAAACCACCTAATTATCCTAAAGCCACCCTTGGCGAAAAACCGACAAGCTGCTGCCATCTTTTATTTGCAATCGATCTATCCCCTCCCACCAACGCATAAAAAGGGGGAATAGTGCCAGACGAAGGTTTGCAATAATTGGATTGAATTGGCCTTCAGCTAAGAAGGCATCTTTTTTAGCGTTTATTTTTTGTACAAACAATAACTCAGCCCAGCTGGACTCGTGGTCAACGACATCGGCCAAAAAAGAAATAAAAAAAAATCGATACACGAGTATCGAGCAGAGAGGAAACCATTAACAGGCAGCATGGCCCAACTTGCCATCTTAAAAATCAATTTCGACAAACAAAAAACGAAGTAAAAAGTGAAAGCGTCAAAAGGGGCTGGCTCGTTTGGGCCTCCGTACAATTGCCCGTAACTTTGCATGATGCCCCAAGGGGACTCCGTAGATGTGGGCGGTCTAAGGGAGACTCCGTAAATTTTGAGATAACATATAAGTATCATTGAGTTTCATCATCAGCTGTAATTTGTTTTTCTTTGTATTCAGGGTGTTAGGCTGGTAATGGAAATTCACTGATAAACAACTTTAAACCATTACTAGTTTAATTTTACACACAAAAAATATATTCGAAAAGAAAATTAAATTTCACACAATCCCAAATTTCAATAAAATTTGCCAATGACATCACATCAAAATAACACACTATATAATTATTGCATTAGAAACGTAGGCTATTAGTAAATAAACACACCTGCAATCAAGTCATTAAGTCATTTAAAAATCAACAAAAAACGTTAAACATTTCATTCCATTCATTTTTAAAAGCAGTATATCATGCAGAATTCAATTTGTTTTTCAGATGCAATGTCCATTCTACGCCTTTTATGACCTATATTTCATTCAAGGACTTCAACGACCCTGATATACCGTTCGTGCTTCCGCCCATTGTGTAATTCGGGCTAATTAATGGGTGCCTCATCGCTGCCATTGATTACTTGGTTAGGAAAAAAAAGAATATTTCAAGACTAAAGTTAAGAAAACGCTCAGGACCACCGTAGAGTGTCAATTTCATTTTTTTTTTAAATCAGACTAACAACTTTCATGATTCATTCAGTCTCAACGATGAAGTTGTTTAAAAAGAAGAATTAAGGAAGGTTTTGAAAAATGAGGCCAACTTAGACAAATAAATGCAGACCCCCTGCATAGGTTCTAAAATGCTGTTCACTCATAAGTTAGACAAGTCGAAATAAATTATATTCAAGTACCCTAACACTTTTATAATGAGCTTTTACTTTATCCTTGAAGCCATTGCCATTTAAATATTTCATAATTTTTTCATAATGATGCCAAATCAGTGACCTTTTTAGGGACTTCACAATGTTAATTTTCCTCTTGCATTCAACTACACGTATTCCTACCAAAATTACTGATTTTTCCAGATTTTTTGGGAGGAAAAAAATTCCTGACTTCATCGAAAATGTTTAGGGTTTACATTAAAATTCACCCATTTCAAGAGTTGAAAGTGAGCTGCGGAAAATGGGGGAATTCCCCTAGATACGCCCTCTTTTGAGCAGTGTAATAAACAATTAATCATTTAAGATTATGGTATTTCAAGGCTGGCATGAACCTTAAGTTAACATCATAATTTTTCAACGATGCCAATTCATGCCAATTCAATGGCTTTTCAAGGACTTCAAAAACCAGTATACACACCCCAAGGTGGCATTGTATCCCCCGATAACCACGATAACGCCGATTACCACGTAATCAGAGTTTGTTAATCCTAGTTCAGGAAGCAAACGAGGAAAAAAGAGCAAAAAAATGGTCGAAAAATTGATGGTACTTATCAAGAGGGGCCACCAAAAATAAAAAAATATATATAAAAAGGCCTCTTTTGTAGGTGTGCATAGGCGCGGATACAACCGATACAATCGAGTGCGTTGAATGGAGGCGGACAAAAGGGGGGAAGGGGAAAACCCCCTAAAAAGCAAGAGTCAATGACCAAAAAATCGTGAATAGAACGGTTTTTATGGGATCAACACACAACACTGGCAAGGATTTTTCTCAATCAACTTTTTGTGTGTTTTGTTAACACGATGCGTCACCGGCCACAAGCGCCCTCAAAATGGCGACAATAAAAATAATGATGATAATAATGATAACTAGGCATTGTTCGGCAATTTTTCCCAACCAATTTAAAGTTTAAAACGCTTTTTTTATCATGCGCCATTCGTGCCTCAAATAAGTGTGGAAATTTCTGTGAGATTTCAGACAATTTTCGCCGCCAGAGGGCTCCGTGCGTGCCGAACCGGAAGCGGAAGTGTGCAACAGGAAGTGAACAGCAACGCCTTTTCAAGGCCAATCTATTTTCACATCCAATAAGTCACGAAAATGAATGTCCCAGTATCAACCATTACTTTTAAGGACTTTAATGACAGAATTGTTTATTAATCGGCTTTAAAACCGCTCGTTTTAAGCACCTGTCAGCGTTCCAAAGACAATATTTTCGCTTTTAAGACACGTGCCTTTGACATTACATTATTTTCGCAAAACAAGCGCAGGCATTTTCCGAAATTGTCATTATGGACAGAAGCTGAGAAAATTAATGCCCCTATAAAGTGAAATGAATGGCTCCACGAACAAGTTGTTGATTTTTTAACCAAATTTAACCAGTTATCCGCATCACGAAATTCGATTAAATTGAAATTTTACAACATATTTTAGGCACAAGCTCACGCATTTCCCTGAATTGCAACCGATTAAACCAAAAACGGAAAAATAAAAGGTTACAGTTCAAATGTTTGGTTATTAATTTCTTGCAGATTTTTGCATTACAAGAACAACGTTCATAATTTATTTTGACATTCAATTATAGGCCTATTTATTTGTATTTTCCTAAAACTTTCCAACGATTCGACTTGAAGTCATGACTACAAATGCCCCGATGCTTTTTTGACTTCAGCAACCCAAATAGCATTCACTGACTTTTCCAGCACTTAACCTCTTCACGGACCATTTTCAAATTTTCAACAAAAAAACCCACAACTGATTCATTCTCGAAGAGCTATGAAACACGGAACTGGAAATGGCAGTACTGACACAAGAGGTCGTTGAATCTGAGTAAAAAAAAAATAAGGCTGCAATTTGATAATTAAATAAATAAAAAAACACCATAATTGAGATAATGAAGAGCAAAACCAAATTTTAACAGACTACGATATTAGGCCTATAGAAACGTTTTTCCGGAGTGCATTTCCCCACGACTAATCGACACGTTGCATTGCATTTCATTTCTTTCTTTGAATTTTTCCCAAACTTCTTCCTGGTGGCCGAAAAAAGCCTTCTACTGTCAGGTGGTTGGGAATTTCGCCTTTTGTTTTAGTAATCCGGCGCAATTCAATTGTTCGTGGCTAGCGCCTCACATGTGCGAAAACCTTCGCTTAGGGGCTTCCCCTTGCAAATTATCCGTTGCGATGAAAGACAAACGCGGTTAAGGTGAAAGGGGAGAGCAGAGAAAGGAATCTGGTTTTTTAAAAAAAATCCCATTAGGGGTCGCTCACAATCGTAGCCAACCATCGACATTTTAATGGACGTCCCCTAAGAATCAGGGCCCAGAGCTTGATTATACTTCCTTTTTCATGTCCATACAGGGATCTGGTTGTTTAAAACTCAATGACTTTTCAAAGATTTTAATAAAAAATCAACTACGAATGTAATTGATAAGTTACTACCGTTTCTGGAAATTTTCAAGACAAATTTCAACGACAGGTTCCCCCTGGAATAATATTTTCATCTTCCCGCAAAATAAACCTAAACAGGTTAATATTTATATAAAAAAAATCCTCAGTCCTTATAGCTCTTTCCATTGAAAGTGCAACTCAAAACACAGTGCATATTCAAACGAGATTTCCCTGACTTTCCCTGACCTTCGAGGTGTACGTGAATCTTTCGTAAAAACAAAAATTCCCTATTCTGACAGATGCAGGACTGAATGATAGGCTCCACACTTTGGTATATACTGTAAATTGTTTCAGTTTCAATAACATTTTCATGCCATTCCCTTTTTTTTAAAAAAAATTAAAAACACTGATTTTCCACACATTTTAAAAAAGTTGGTTGCCCTTTGATTCCTAAATGGTAAGGCCAGAAAATCGGTAATTAACCAGCTGCTGATATCATGAGTTTTTTACGAATTCCATGACCTTTCATGATTTTCTTGCAGCAGACACCTTAAGCTATGCCACGTTTCCCTGACTTTCCCTGCCCATTCATCGCCTTGCCAATATCTCTGACTACAGTCAACTCTCCGTGATTTGGAATTTTTGGGAGTAAATTCTGAAAAAAATTTCCACTTTACGACTTACGGAGGGGTGGCTATTTCTACCTAAGTGAAAATGTTTGGGTTAAAATAGCTGTTCAATATAGTCTTTAAATGCATTTATTTCAGACAATTATCAGAATATCAGGTTAATTATATCACAAATTGAGATCAACAACAAAATAAT